>JAODAL010009922.1:0-107971 GCA_025379985.1 Phyllomedusa bahiana
CCAATTCCCCCGGGACGGGGCCCCTTTTAAAATTTTAACAAGAACGTGCGCCGGGTGTAGGGGGCGGCACGCGTCCCTGGCTGGCAGAGGACCGGCGGCAGGAACGAGGCCAGGTGAGTCCCCGGGCAGGACGGACCCCGGGCTTGTCCCGCGGCGGCACCCGACCCGGCAGGCCCCGGGGGGGGCGGTCACTGCTGCCCCCCCGCGGCCCCGGGGCCGAGGAGGGGGCAAAACCCCGCCAATCCCTTTAGATACCTCATTTACTTCGGTAGTCGTTGCAGAACCCACTCCCCTTTAGGCTTGGAACAAACCCACGATGGGGCGGGCCCATCCGCTCTTAGACTCCTCTATCCCCCTAATTTTAACTTTCCCCTCTTGCCTTCCTTTCCCACAATTTTCCTATGGGCCTCGGGAATCCATAGGGTTTTAAACTTACTCTCCAGGGGGCCGGTAAAAATCTCATTTTTTCCAACAGGGGTTACCCCCGGGTCCCTCGTGAACAAGTCCCTATTTTGTTGCAGCAGTTGTCTGAACTGTTGGGTTTGAGAAGGAATAGCGTCTCTGCGACCCTTACTGCCTCATACGGCCTGGTTGGGACACCAAGAAGAGCCCCGGGGGGTCTCTATCTTTCCATGGCTTGAGAATTTAACATGGTATATTTGGGGGGGGTTTTTTCCTTCTCCCGGGGTGATAAACCCCAATATTGACCTCCCCCCCCTTTCCACTATCTCGTAGGGACCTTGCCATTTTCGCCGGGAAACTTGCTCTCCCCCGTTGGTACTAAGACTAGGACCCGGTCCCCTGGACTAAACTTCTAAATCGGGCTGCCTGTTGTAGACCTCGCTTGCGCCCCCTGGCCTGTAAGAGGTGTTTCTTAACAATGGGATACCTGAGTGACCCGTCCTGTAGTTTTTGCCACATGCTCAATGACGCTTTTATGGGGCGTGCCCTCACTTCCGTCCCCTTTGGCAATATCTAATAGCCCCCCGGGGATCCTGCCATAGAGAAAACTCAAAAGGGGAGAAGCCTTGGAGGCTTGGGGAACCTCTCGGAGAGAGAACGGGAGATATGGAAAAGGTAGCCCAAATCTCGCCCACTTTCTCCAACTTCTTAAACAGGGCCCCTTTAAGGTCTTGTTGAAACTTTCCCACCAAGCCATCTGCGGGGGGTGGTACACAGAGGTGCGTATTTGGGGGCCACCTTCAGAACCTTGCAAAGATTTGCATAACTCTCGACTAAACAGGCCCCTTTGATCTTTTCGGGATTCTTCGGCAACCCCGTTCTAGAAAATATGTGCCATAGCTCCCAGAAAATTACCTTTGGAGGAAGCATTTCTTAGGGGTACAGCTTCTGGGTACCTGGTGGCGTAGTCCATAGACTAAATGTATGGTTCCTCGGCCGACTTTCCCAGGGCCCCTACAAAATAAATTTGCTACTCTCGGTTTTATGGGCTCGAAAACTGGAAAACGGGGAAGTGATTGGTACGGGGGACAGGATGGAAAAAGTCTAAATTTTTTTCCCGGTAGCACCGGGCCGTAAAATCTGGGTTAATTCTTTCTACAGAAATTATCCCCCCGGGTGCCCCCCCAACCGTGACGTGGGCCAGACATGACATCCCCTTTTGGTGTGGGAACCGAAGTTGTTCCCCCCACTTCCCCACGGATTTTTGGGCACCGGGTACAAACAAATTCTATTACCGGCAAAATGGGGGAAAACTTTCCTCAGCCCCTGACCTTGGGATACCCCATCAAGTACCACCACGCTGTTAAAAACCCCCTTTTGGGTTCATCCTGCAGTTGGGCCTCCCCAAAAATTTCCCAATACCACTAGGTCTGCAGTGGCTCATCAAGGGTTGACTTTCCCCCTCACCATTTCCCACCATGGCGGAGAAAGGGAAAAATCGGGGGCCCCTCTTTTCAGCGCTCCCAGGGCTTCTGGGTTTTTGGGGTGCTTTCCCCGGGATTGCACCTTCCCACATCCCCAAAAAGAGGCAGTCCCGGCCAAATTTTCATTTCATCAATAATCCCCGCACGATGTTACATGGCGGAAATGTACCCCCCTCAGATTTTAGGGGGACTTTTGGGCCAGGGTACACTTTGGTACCCCCTGTATACATGTACCCCCAAAGTTTTTCCCGGGACCAAAAAATGGGGGAAACGGGCTGTCAGGAGGGGACAACTTCCCCATCCAGGAGTTCCCTGCAGGGGTTTTCCATTCCCCGATTGAACAAATGGAAGTCCCTTCTCCGTGTCCTTACCGCTGTCAGGGGGATTGTGCAAAAGGGATGTACGCCGCCCCAAAGAACAGTCCATCGGTTCCGAGCCGAGGGGCACCGGGCCGCCACAGCCCCCCACCCGGCATCTCCAAGATAAAAGTCCCGGGGAGGGGGGGCGGGACGTCGGCTCTGGCAGGGCCCGGCCTTGGGGCGGGGTCTCTAGGGGGCAGTACCCTTCTTTGGGTTTTCCCATCATCTGGGTCGCCAGTAGGGGAGGCAAAGGGTCCTGGATCAGCCAGGGAATTCTCCACGGCCTGATTGTCTCCCTAAGCCACAATCATCCCGTCTGGGGGCCCTTGCCCCCACATGCATGATTTGGGAGGCGTCCAAAACGGTCCATCTTTACCCTCTCTATTACTTGCTGGGGAACAGCCACCGGGGCAGCCATTTCTGGACGAGGTTCAGGGATCAACATTTGGGACTGGGGGGATGTCCCCCCCTGTACCCCCCAAATGATCACCCCTTTTGCCCGGACTGGACCGCACGCCCAGGCGCCCCAAATCTCCCAAATTGAGTCGGGGTATTCCCTGGGGAAACCCGCAGAGATAAGTATAGTAAGCCTTTTGAGGTCCCGGTGAGAAAAAGGGGCCCGGGCCCCTGCCCACGCGGGGCTGGGAGTCCTCCCATTCAGAACCCGTCAAAGACGTAAGGAAGGCTTCCCCGGTCCTCTGGGGGGCATCTTTTCAGGGGTCTTGACCCCCCTTCCCCGCCTGCTGTCCGTCCCCCTGATGGGGTGTAGCTGGGGGCCCTTCCCCCGAAACACTTCCTCCATGATGGGCCCTCTCCCGATTAGGGCTGGTTGGTTCCTGCGTGACCGCACAAACTCAGCATGGGCCTGTTGCTGTTGGGGGCCACCTGCACCCTTTTCTTCAGTACTCCCCATTTCGCCTGTTTGGTTTTTTTAAAATCGCAGCCGCCTTTTCCAGGGAAAGCAGCCTTTATTCCTGCATCCAGACACCAATTGGGGAATTAGCTCAAAAAGGAGGGAGTTCTTCAACAGCAATACTGCAGGATTTATTGGGAAAGGGTTTTTAAAAGAGGAAAATAAAAGAGGGGTTACTTAGCCAAAAAAAACATAAATCACGTCCTTGTTTGCAGTCCATGACCCTTAAAAGCACCCCAACCTTCGTTGCAACTTGACCAAAAAACCCCCGCATCCCCCTCCCAACATTTCCCCAAAACGACACAGAGACCTTGGCTTGGATAAATTTTTGGCCCCCAGCACCATTTTTTAAAAATACAAAACATAAACGCCCTCAGAAAGCGGATGGGTTTTCCCCAAAACCCCTACGCCCAACCCCGCAACCAATTGGGGTAGGTCCTTGGAGCCAAGAAGCAAATCCTACCGGGGCCTGGCGAACCACCCTTTTTCCACGTTTTTGCCCCCACCTAAAACCCCCGGTTCGGGCCCCCCGAGCCATCTCTACGGCTACTTCCTCCATAAATGCCCCCAAGGCCATCCCGCGGACCCAAACCTTCGCCGGGCCGTTCCATCCCCCAAATTTTTGGGAAACCAAGTGGCCTGTTCCCCCCAACTATTTCACCAAACCCAGGACCCCAACCCCCCCACCGCTAGTGACCATGACCCCAGATCGCACCCCCCCCACACCCCCAAAGCTCCTTAAACCTTCCCTGATGCCCAAAGACCACAAATCCAGCCAACCGCATTTAAATGGAACGCCCCCTCCGCAAAAATCCCCGTCGCCGTTTCCGCTCCCTATGCCGTACACAAAACCCCGTTCCCGGCCCAAAAGGCCCCACCCCGACCTGTTTACCTTGATCCTTCCTTCTAAATTTTCCAAACCCCGCCGACTCTGCATGCTTCCATACAATCTACGCAATATAGACCACAAATCACCATACCCGGGTACAAAGCCCACAAACGCAGGATTCTACGCATATCCCGAATTAATTCCCTAATGGGAAACCCCTAGTCGTTGCCCCCGCATGCAACACCACCAGGTCGGTGGCCTATCCCAACAGCAAACTGCGGGAAATCGGAAGGCCTGTCCCCATCGGGGGCCTTCTTGCCGATCCACGAACTAGGGGCCAACTTTTCCCGGAACCCCCAGTTCGCCCGCTGGGCCAAAGAGCTACTTTCTGCGCACCAATCACAAAGGAGTCTAAACCCCAAGCAACCCGGGCGCTGAAATAAAGAAAAACAAAAAACCACCAATAGGGGGGAAAAACCGAGCCCCAACCAACCCAGAAAAAATGAAGGGGGAAGGAGGGGAAGTGGGTAAAAAGCTTGCCCCCGCCTGAACCATCCCCCTTCCCCGGGGGCGTAACTAGAGAACCCGGGGGCCCCCAAAGCAAACTTTTAGAGGGGCCCCTACCCCCCCCCCCTCCTCGCCCACCTCCCTACCAGACCATTGACCAGGCTGATGTTAAATAATGTAATAATACAAGGGGTAAAACCTCACCATAATCTCACCATCATACGTACCAATAAAATCCACTTCCCAAAAACCAACATTACAAATAACTCTATACATAAGGACCAAATTAACCCCAAACACGCCACAAATTACCCCAATAGTGACTGAATAATGCCCCTACACTATTACGATTACACAAAGACCAAACATACCACCATATAGTGCCATTGGGGGTATATACTAGTGTACACAGGCTCTGCAGACTGAAATAACCACCTACGGACCATAAGTGGTAGACACCAGTGACACAGGCTTGCAGACTAAAAAAAAACCACCATACACTTCCCAAATGTGGTATATACCAGTGTAACAGACTCCTGTAGATGTAATAACCACCGCGGCCCATAAAGGGGTATAATCAGGCATACCTGTGCAGACAGATGTATTACATGTAGTACATCTTGTGACTCACAGGTAGTCTCTCTGACCATCCGTTGACTTCCCCCTTTTTTCTGCACCCGTCCGATTCATATGACGTCTCCCGGCCATTGTCCCTGCAGATTTAGACAAAAGATTTTTAAATCCTGACTTTCCAGCACCTCCCCCCGGCTAAGGGGGTCCAATTAGGCAGGAGGTTTAAATTAATATGGGGCCCAAAATGGGCAAGGGTGGGTAGCCAAAAGGTTTCCCATATTTTAGGGAGGGGTTTAGGTAGCTAAGGGACCTACCCTTTGACAGGGGTTAGTTTTGGGGAAGGGGCCATATAGGTAGGGTTTAGGAGCTAAAGGGGGGCCCCATTAAAAATGACAGGGGGGGTATGGGCTATTAGGCAACAGCTTTTATGATAGCATAGGGCTATTGGCAGGCAGGGTTGGAGCATATAGGCAGCCTTTGGGGCTATATAGCCAGCCTTTGGGGGGGGGTAAAGGCAGCCTTGGGGGGGGGTACAGGGAGGCTTGGGGTTGTACAGAAAGGCTTGGGGGGGGGGTTTGGGGGGGCAGGGGGCTTAGGGGGTGTAAAAAGGGCTGTAAGGCAGGCCTAGGGGCTTATAGGCAGGGAGGGAGGGGGGTGTATAGTAGCCCCCAGGGGGCTGTATAGGACAGGCTGGGGGCTATTAGGCAGCAGGCTGGGGTGTAAAGTACCTGGGGGGCGTATAGGGGGCAGGGTGGGGGGGTTTTAGGAGCCCTAGGGGGGTTGTATAGGGCAGGGGGAGGGGGGGGGGGGCTTTTAGGGGGCAGGTAGGGGCTGTATAGGGAGGCAGGCTAGGGGGCGTATGGGGGCAGGCAGGGGGTTAAAAACAGGCGGGTAGGTTGTGTATAGGGAGCCTAGGGGGCGTATAGGCGGTAGGGGGGTTAAGGCAGGCAGGGGTAGGGGGCTTATTAGGAGGCAGGCAGGGGGCTGTAAAAGGGAGGCAGGCTAGGGGTGATAGGTGTCCTAGGGGACTGTATTTTCAGGCAGGCTAGGGGGGGTATAGGGACCCTAGGGGGCTGTATAGGGGGGCTTTGGGGTGTTAGGGAGCCCCAGGTGGCTTAAAGGCAGCGGGGTAGGGGGGGTATAGGCAGGGAGGCTAGGGGGGTGTATAGGCGGCAGGCTAGAGGGTGTATAGGGAGCCAGCTAGGGGGCCCCTTAGGCAGGCAGGCTAGGGGGTGTATAGGCACAGGGTAGGGGGCTGTAAGGCAGGGAGGCCAGGGGCTGTATAGGCAGGCAGGCTAGGGGTTATAGGGGGCAGGTAGGGGTGTAAGGCAGGCAGGCAGGGGCTGTAGGCAGGCAGGGTAGGGGCTGTTAGGCAGGCGGCTGGGGGGGGTTAAAAGGCAGGAGGCTAGGGGGCTGTATTGGCAGGCAGGCTAAGGGGTGTAAGGCAGGCAGGGAGGGAGGGAAGGCAGGCAGGGCTGGGGGCTGTAAGGCAGGCAGGCGGGGGGGGTATAGGAAGGCAGGCTAGGGGGTGTATAGGCAGGCAGGCGGGGGGGTGTAGAGGCAGGGAGGCTTGGGGGGATAGGGAGCAGGCTAAGGGCGTATAGGCAGGCAAGGCTAGGGGATGATAGGGGGCAGCTAGGGGGCTTGTATAGGGAGGCAGGCTAGGGGGTGATAGGCAGGCAGGTAGGGGGTGTATAGGCAGGCAGGTAGGGGGGTGTTTAGGCAGGGAGGGGGGGGCTGTAAAAGGAGGCAGCTAGGGGGTGAAAAAGGCAGGGGGCTAGGGGGCTGTATAGGCAAAGGGAGGGTAGGGGGGGGTTTTGGCAGGAGGCTAGGGGGGGTATAAGGGGGAAGGGGGCTGTATAGGCAGGCGGCTAGGGGCTGTTAGGCTTGCAGGCTAGGGGGTGTTAGGCAGGCAGGGTAGGGGGTGTAAGCAGGCAGGCTAGGGGGTAAAAGGAGGTTAGGGGGAGGTAAAATAAGAAATAGTCTATCCCTCGGTCCACCTCCCCGATCCCAAAAGCTCCGCTCTGCTGCTCCCCTACAGCCTCTGCGCTGCGCGGGCGGCGCGGGGGGTTTGATTTTACCGCGCGCGCCCCGTGACCACAGACGACGGCAGGGGAAGTAGCAGGGACTAGCGTCGCTCCCTTCTGCTACTCGGGCCCGCCCCTGCCTTGAACGCTGGGCCGGGGGGGCCCACGTTCAAGGCATATGCCTGGGCCCCCCAGCTCCCCCCCCGCCGCAGTGAACGTTAAGTTCACTCGGTTTCCAGGACGGCATTCCGGGGGGTAGCGGACGCGTAGCAGCTGCCCCGGGGGGCCCCCCAATCAGGGGCCCGTAGCAACTGCTACGCCGCACCCCGTAGTTCGCCCCCGCCCCTTCCCCCAGGGGTTACCCCCACCCGAGCCAGATGCGGCCGGGTAACCTTTTAACGGCCGTCCCTCTCCCTATTCTTTTTTAAACCCAGCGGCGTCCAATCCCCACCCCGCAGCCTCCGTAGCAGCACCTATCCTAAAAGAATGGGGAGCAAACTGAGCTGGATCCAAGCCCAAAACCCCCAGACAACGGCGAAAAACCGTTGTAAATTGGAAACGTGACAAAAACTGTCCGTCTTCCTGACCTGCAACCGCCGATAGCCCCAAAAACAACGAACGGAGCATATCTTCGCACCCACAGCCTCGCCCAACCTCAAAATCTTGCCCTTACCCAACTGGTCTGTCTTTGACCTTCTCAACCGAACAACTAGACTCCCTGTAGCGCAGGACACATCCTCCGACCTCAAACCTCCCACCACCTTTTTACTTGGACAAACCAATTCACCCACTCTCAGGGCACCAAAAAAGGCTAACGAGAAAGCCAAGCGAAATAACACCGCCTCAAAAACCGATGTGCATACTCCCCTTAACACCGTCCCCAAACGTTCCAAAAGTGGAAAAACAACCGGGCGATGGCAATCAACCGTAGCCGCGCCCCTTCGATAACCCTTTAGAGCTTGTACTACCCCAAAAGCCTTGGTCACATCAACCATCCCCCTTTCTTTAAAACCAAAGGCCAACCCCGTTACAAAGCGCGAAACCCTCGAAACGGACCATCCCTCGTTCGCAGCGTGTCCAATAAAACTGGAAAGAGCTGCCACCCTATCCTCCGTCGTGGCTATGGGGCCCAGACCTGACAACCAATGCTCCCATAATGCCCACGACCTTGTATATGATTCCCAAGTACCCTTGGCTAAGGAGGACCTGAATAAACGCTGGGTTTTATTGAAACCAGAGTCCACATCCTCTCGGGATATTCGACCACCTCCGCCGCCTCCGGAGCCAGCTCCCGAAATCGTTCCCACTGCGAACGAGATAAGGCATCGGCTAAGTCCTTTTTAATACCCAGAACGTGCCGCGCTATCACCCACGCGTTCAACCCCAAGCACTGTAGCACAAAATGCCGCAACAAGCTTAACACTGGGGGTGAAGAGGCCGATAAAGAATTAATGGCCTGGACCACCCCCATATTATCACAATTGAACTGAACCTTTTTGTTCACAAAGCGCTCGCCCCATATCTCATACTGCCAAGACAATCGGAAATAATTCCAATAAAACCAAATTCCTAGTCAGGCCTCCCTCAACCCATGCCGCAGGCCAGCGCCCCGCGCACCATGCCCCCTGGCAGTAAGCCCCAAACCCCACACTCCCTGCGGCATCCGTAAATGCCTCGATGTCCGCATTGCTCACCGCCTTGTCCAAAATAATAGATCGTCCATTGTATTGCGCTAAGAAGGAGTCCCAAACCCTCAAATCCTCTTTCATTCCAGCCGACACCCTAATGAAATGATGCGGCGCCTTTACCCCCGCCGTCGCCTGCGCCATCCGTCGTGAAAACACCCTCCCCATCGGCATTATCCTGCAGGCAAAATTTAGCTTGCCCAGTAAAGATTGGAGATCCCTAAGCGACACCTTCTTACAGCCCAACAAGCGCCCGACTTCCCTTTTCATGTCCCTTAGCTTGTCCTCCGGTAATGAGCATTCCATTGTAACCGAGTCAATGCTAATCGTTAAAAAATTAATCGATGTCATCGGCCCTTCCGTCTTGTCCGGCGCCAATGGAACCCCAAAATGACCTGCCACCCACTGCACTGATGCCAACAGCGACCCGCATACGTCTGAGTCCGCTGGGCCAATGCATAAAAAATCATCCAGATAATGGATGACCGATGGCAAGCCAGATACGTCTCGCACCACCCATTCCAAGAAGGAACTAAATGCCTCGAAGTAGAAACAGGATATCGAGCACCCCATAGGTAGGCATCGATCGACAAAAAACTCCCCCCCCCAATTACAAGCCAGCAACTTCACGCTATCTGGGTGAACCGGCAGCAAACGAAACGCGGATTCTATATCAGTCTTTGCCATGAGCGCGCCCTTTCCGTATGCCCTTACCCAGAGCAGTGCCGCATCAAACGAGGTGTAAACCACGGAACAAAGTTCCGGATCAATACCATCGTTCACCGACCGGCCCTTAGGGAACGAGAGGTGATGAATAAGCCGAAATTTATTCGGCTCCTTTTTGGGCACTACTCCCAAAGGAGAGACCACCAAATCTGGGATTGGGAGGGTCCTAAACGGGCCCGCCATTCTGCCCAATGACACTTCCTTCGTTAATTTTTCCGACACCACCTCCGGATGGAGGTGAGCGGATTTAAAATTTCTTATCGAAAAAGGAACCTTATGCCCTGGTGCTGGTATTTTAAAGCCCGCACCCCTCCCGTAGTAAACAGGCCGCCTCCCCGTCCGGATATCTGCTTAGGTAAGGTTCCATCGCGACTAGACTCACCGGAGTTGCCCCCTTGCTGATTACCTGGTCCCCTACCTTTTCCCTTCCGCAAACACCGAGAAGCCCCATGGGAAGCGGCGCTGCACACTGAGCATGTATGCTGGAACCGACAGCCCGTCCCAAATCTGCACTGACTCTCATTGAACTGCCAGCAGACCCCGACCTTGGCTTCCCGTTGGGAACCACCCCCAGGCGACCTGGCACCGCCCTGCTGGCCGAAGCTTCCAGGTCCCCCCTGAAAGGGCTGCCCATACCTCATTGGGGCCATCACCCTCAACCACAACCCGATATCCTTCTGGTCCCACCGGATGGATGGCCGTACCCCCATACACCCGCTGTGCCTCTGCTATCGAATCCAAATAGCAAAAAGGCGGCAAACAATTTTCTGGCGCTTTTTCCCCAATGATGCTCGCCAAGATGGCAAACGCCTGCATCCAATTCTGGAATGTCTGCGGAATCAGACGCCACCTCCTCTTTTCTTCTTCCTACTTTTTACTCTCGTCCCTCTTTCCTTTTGGTAGATTGAACTTCTCCAGAGGTAGGAGAGAGAAAATCTCGACGTACTCGTCCTGCCAGATTTTCTCTCTCACTTCCTTCTTTAAGTGAGCGCCCAACGGGCCCTCGAAACAAACGTAGACCTCCCCCCTAGCTCTATCATCCAGACGCACTCTGTCCACCGTGTCCTGCTCTGTCTGCACAGACACCGTGACTCCGGCATTCCCTCCCCTAGACCCATCCACGGTTAATTCACCCACACCCAATGGGGAGGGTAATACCACGCCAGACCCTAAACCTGTCGAACCCCACGCCGATAGCGGGGTCACTGGCCCCACTGGTCCCCCCGCACCCTGGAAGCGTGTTAACACCTCCCTCAAACTAAGCGCTAATTCCTGCCAATCCGTCGTACCCTCACCCGTCGGACGCCTCACCCCCGCCGCCCCCAGCGACGTTGGCCCCGATGGTAACAAACAAGACATGGAACCAAACTCACCAGGCTGCACGGGAGCTGTGATCCCGCCAGCCGCGCTGCCCGATCCCTGCAGACTGTCTGTATGTCCTTGTCGACCGACATCCCTGACTTGCTGGTTGTCAATCGATGGCCAGACCAGATGAACTTCCGAACGGACCCTCTGACCAAAATCCCTTGTAGCAGGGCACCCAGGTGGGCCCCCCAGCGCAGCAGGCCCCGGCACAGCAGAGCCGTCCGCCCATGAATCCTCCAGGTCCCGGCTTGACCACGACGGCTCCGCCTCCGCGTCGTCCCTCTCCGATCCATGCACCCTGGCGGGCCCCCTGACCGGAGCATCGCCAAGAGAGCCCGCCGCTGCTGCCACGTCCCTGCCGTCAGGAACCCCAGCTTGCACCACCCCAGAGCCAGAGCGATGCCTGCTGTGCTCCGCTGGGCCCGTCCGCCTGGATGGATTCCTCCCAGAACAAACGGCGCGCGAACGCCCTGAAGGCCGCACCGGGACTAAGCCGCTCCGGCGGGCGCGTTCTGCGCCTGGTCTGCCGCACCGGTCCCAGGGGGTTGTCAGGCGCCGTGGAAGCCCCGGCCACCGTGACCGTTGGTGAGGGACCCGCGCCCCCCCCTCTCCTCCAGCGCCCCCCGCACCTGTGCCTCTAACTATTGAGGACCGCGCTCCCCTGCCGCGTTCCTCAGCCTGGCCAGGAGTGCCTCCACGCTGTCCGCCATCACTCTTTCAAATTCTCCTCAAAAAACTGATAAGCGCAGGGACTGCTTAACTGCTGTCCCTCCCGCAAGTGCTCCTGCGCGGCGCGGACGCAGCTTATAAGCTGGCGCCTCCCTTCACGCCGCGCTCAGCTCCTCCCCTCACGTTCCACTCACGGCCAGCGCGCCAGGTCATGAGGGGCCTCCCCTTAAAGGGGCTGCGCCCCCCATGTCCGGCCCCGGACTATACCGTATGCTGGTCTCTGTAGTACTTCCACGGTTATCAAGGCCCAGCTCTGGCTCTCTCACTACTGATCACTCCACTGAGAAGTTTTTGACAGGAAGGGAACCACACCCCCTTTTACCTCAGCCTGCTGGCCTTATATAGGGCTGGTAAGCCCAGGACTGGAATGTGGGAGCAGCCCATCCCACCCAACTCTACAGACTGCTCCAATAAAGTCTGACCCGGATCACGGCATGACTGCCATACTACAAATACAAAACCTGTGTCAGTGGCCTGCTGCCGCTGACACAAAGACAAATGGGCTTTATTTCACCAATCTTAGGCAGATCGGTGACACATAACGTCCCTCAATAACTGCACATTGTGCCTTCCTACAGTATATATATATATATATTATATATATATATATATATATAATATATATATATATATATATATATATATATATTATATATATATATACATATATATGTATTATATATATGTATATATTTTATATATATAATATATATATATATAACTGTATATATATATGTATATATATATATAAAATATATATATATATATAGCAGCGATTATCTTTGCTTCATATGGGTAAACAAAACACTTACATCTGAGTCCTTACCGCTGGCACCCGTTTTCTTCTTTTATTCCTTATTATTGTTTTCTTGGAGTACAGCTTTTTTCTTCTGAGTCTTTATTATATACGGTATACAGTACTAACAAAACTTAAGGATCTTTGGCTTTTGGTTGAAATTTCAACCATATCTAAACTTTAGAATGCACATATCCGACTGTTCATTGTTTCAGTACTTTTTGCAGATCAGAACTCGCTGATCTCTATCAAGTAGTTTAACGGCTAAATTCACAACAGGTGTTTGATCCCTGAATCGCCCCATACATTTAGGGGATCAGTTTGAATTGGGATTTAAACAGTCCTCCTCATCATGCTGTTCACATTGTGACATCATGAGACCAAGACAACACTTTATAATTGATCAACAGTACCTCGACATTGCAAGGCTTCAAGCAGGATGCTCTCAGGCGGAAGTGGTCACTGAATTTAGTTTTTACAGAGGGTCATCAGCAGGTTGCAACAGAGATACAGAGCGACTAAAAGAGTCACCGAAAGGCATAGAAGTGGACTTCCTTTAGCTACATCACACACTGATGACTACTTCATTGTAAACAATTCCCTGTGGATCCGGATGATGAATGCCTAACAACTCCAGGCACGTTTAAGGGAGGTGAGAGGCAACCAAGTGTCAGGTCAGGCCAATCTTTACTGTTTACATCAGCGCAGTGTGCCTGCTAGATGACCTGACCACACCACCAGGCTGCTAAAGGGTCAGCTACTCCCTGTATTTTCTTGCATTGCTGCATATATTTGGAACAAAGATACCAATATTATTGATACTTGTGTTTTGCGTGATCTTGGGCAGGAAGTAGTAAAACGAAAAACATGACGGTGATGTAAGCCTTCACAAAGCTTCCAGCCGCCATGTAAAGCTATCAAGGTCCCATGATCTCACCAGACTAAGGAACAGTGTGTGACACCATTTCTCATTCATTTAGATGCCGCTGACACAATCCCCGCAGTGTCTATGGGGTTAAACAGTACGGAATGGAGCTGGCTACCACTTAATGACACTGGACGTAAACTTACAGCATAGTGTCAGTAAGGGACTTTGCAGTGGGATCGTTGTGTAGCCTTTTGTCCTGCTATTAAAACCCTTCAATCACCAATGTCCTTCTAATAGGATCAGTTAGGAATAGCAGAGCTGATATGCCAATCACTGCTGTAGAAACACCCACAGCCCAACCAGGAAGTGTGACTCTGAAGCTGGCTGTAAAGAGCAGGCTGGTGAGACTATCACTTTAAAGCACCAGTTCCCCAATTAAGATGCCTAGTCATCACCATTTTTACATTCCAGCAATA
Source organism: Phyllomedusa bahiana (assembly GCA_025379985.1). NCBI lineage: Eukaryota > Metazoa > Chordata > Amphibia > Anura > Hylidae > Phyllomedusa > Phyllomedusa bahiana. Next base: position 13,740 of record JAODAL010009922.1, read on the forward strand.
AAATATACAGATATATTTAGAAGACCACTTTTAGGGTCGTCACACGCCCTACAGGGTTATGGCAAAATATAACATTAGAATAAACGTAGACAAATTGAATTAGACTAATTGTTTGTTTTATTCAAACACAAAGTTATAGTTTCTTAACAACATTATAATTTCAATTACCTTTTAGCATGAACAAATGTCACTAGAGTTTAGGCTGCATATTTTCGATGGACTTTTTCAGAAATAAAAACAGATCTAGAATTAATTTCTTCTAAAAAGGTCATTTTATGATTCCATAAAGCTATTTTGTTAAAGGTCTACAAACTTCATGATATTAAGATAACCTTTGGGACATGATAGTTTTGGTTTTCAGTATGTTTCAAGATTTCATTTTATATCAGATGTTCAATAAGGTTTTACTTGTTTGAGGAAAGTGCAGGCATTTAGACAGATACAAATTCTGGTCATGCACACATTGGGCTTGGTGTTACGAATACATATTGTATAACGTATAATCTGTCAGTCTAGATAGTAAAATTCTAAAGCATTTTTATGGTGCAGCTTAAACCAAGTACATTTACTGTTTAAAAGAGGAATATACTTGCAACTTATGTCTTGTTAGGTTCATAGGTATGAAAACTCAATATGGAAGATACATCATGATGTCCTCTGTGAGCATCCCTAAGCAGCATGCACCAAATTTATTAACATGCTATAATTCTGGCATATCCTTAGAACAGTCATTAGAAAGGTTTCAGAAAATGTTTACAAATGGGTTTAGGTCAAGGAAACTTTAAAGCCCTGGCCATTCTGTCCACACATTTCTATATTTAAAAAAAAAGTCTTGCACGGGTTTATTTCATAATTGTTGGCGATCAGCCTGTAAAGGAGGGTAGCTATATATGATTGTATAGTGATGTAAATAATAGGTATAACTTAAGTGGGGATGTGTGTTTCATAATGTGTTCAGGAGTTTCAGTTAGTTCTATGGAATGCTTGGGAAGAGGTTTATTGGCCCTGCAGTTCAGGGAGAGAAAGTGCTTAGTTGTTTTAGAGGGGTTAACTGAGCTTAGAATGGAGAAACAGTGCTGTTGGGCAAGCAGTCAATCAGAGAGCTGACAGGGGAGGAGCCATAGTTACACAGTTAAATAGTACAGCCTGTCAGCTCTGCATTCAGTTATATGTGTTTTGTACTGAGTATACAGTTAAAAGTTGGATACAGCAAAGAAAAAGGGGAACTCTGCCTATCAGCTTATGATAGGTGAAGCAGGTCAGGGCAGAGATCAACCCCACTCACAGGAATGCCACAAAGCAGTAAAAAGAAGAACAGCAAAGAAACACCAAAAAGACAGAGGGCACTGACAGAAGATAACAGACAACAGTGACAGAGAGAGAGAGAGAAAGGCGAAGTGGGCCTGACAACAGATTAGCAGGTGGGCAGTTTGGGGGACTGCTGAAGGAGCAAGAGATCCATAGAGAGGATGGACAGTGTCCTGAGTTGCCAGGTGCCAGCATCCTGTACTGCTGGGCTGGAAGGGATCAGCGCCAGGTTCCAGCACCTTTGCACAGCTTGACAGAAGCCAAATATCCCTAACTTTTTGTGAGTAGTGTAGTTATTATACTGGTAGTTTACAGCACTATATTTGGGTACCTTATGGTGAAATCCGTCGAACATGTGTAACAATATAATTAGAGATGGGCGAATTTCTCAAAAATTCGATTCGCCAAGTGTGCCAAATTTTCCGACAAAAAACGTTTAGACCCGAATTTATTTGCGGCAAATCGCGTTAAAAACCAGCTATTTCCTGGCTGCAGAGAGCCTGTAGGGTGTTGTAGAACATTGTGCTATGCTCAAATAGCATAGGGAGCAGGGTTTTGGGTCTTCATATAATGGTGTTTTTAGTATGACACGCACATGACAGCCGTCGCTCTTAGAATCGCGTCACTCTTCAATTCCCTGGGCATGTACAGGGTCAAAAAGACCAAATAACTGAAGTGGGAATGCAGCCTGACAAGGTAACATCAGCGCCAGCTGGAAAGCTACAATAGCGTCAAAGAACACAATAGTAGGTTCCTGGTCGCAGCACAGTAACGGGACATCACAGCAGGGGTCACCCCGCGAGGCCACAGCTTCCGGTGTCATCTAGCAGTCGCGTGTTGACCACCAAGTCAACGCTTCTCCAATAGTTGATTAGGCCATCCACTTTCTCCCAGATGACATCTGACAACCCCTCTGTGCCGCTATACAGTGAGGACCAACTACTTGAGGACAGAGGGCAGCAAAGAGGTGGGGAAGACATCCGCTGCTTCTTGCAGAAGCGGGCAGTAGTGATGAGGAGAGTGGCATGAGGGGTTATGTCGCGAGTGGTCAGACTTTGTACAGCAACACCGTTGAGGAGGATGGCGGTGACAGGCAAACACTAATCGATGTAGGAGCCAGGTGAAGCAAGCGAGGCTGGGACAAGGTATTCTGGTGCCCTAGTAAAACAAGGCATAAAGTGCCCCCCAAATGGAAAATTCAGCCCACTCCATGCCTCCTTGAGCCCCCTTTTTCTGCCTGGGATGAAGTGGCGCCTTAGGCGGTTGCCTACCTTCGACTACCCTTTGTCCCGGTCCTGGAAGCAAGGGCGTCATCATTATCATTGGGAGAATAGAGAGGCAGCTTGCGTGTCAGGCAGTGGCACAGCCCGCAATTTGGTAGTGTGGCCGGGAGTCAGCAGGTCCTAACGTTGGCACCACAGCCCTGCATCAACATCATGCAGCGTCACCATACAGTGGCCTGGGAGAAAAGTGTCTCAAATGTGGTGGTCCATCCTGTCGCAGCAACAGCAGCAGCACCCAGTGGCACACCTCCCATTTCAGGCAGTCGAAGCTTCACCACCTCTGCTGAAGACAACTCCCTGTCTTTTACATCATCTACTGGTCCAGATACTCCTCTCCTGGGCCACTCATGATGCCACAGTCGTTCACCCGAGCCCGTTTGCCAAGAGACAGCAGTATGCGTCTAGCCATCCTTAAGTGCATAAGCTGACCATGCTCCTGTCCAAGATGGTGGTACTCCAGCGCATCCCTTCTCCAGTGGTGGACTCTGCACCATTCAGAGAACTGACCAGAAAACTTTGCAAGCACTTTAGACATTCCTACACCACCAAGAACTCCCTCATTTATCTTAACAGAACAGAGAAACTATAAACAGAGAGAAACAGAAATTGATGAACAGGGAGAAATTGATTAACAGGGAGAAGTATATGAACAGGGAGAAATTGATGAACAGGGAGAAATTTATGAACAGGGAGAAATTTATGAACAGGGAGAAATATCTGAACAGGGAGTAATTGATGAACAGGGGGAAATTGATGAACAGGGAGAAGTATATGAACAAGCAGAAATATATGAACAGGGATAAATATATGAACAGGGATAAATATATGAACAGGGATACATTTATGAACAGGGAGAAATTAATGAACAGGGAGAAATTGATGAACATAGAAAGGATATTAACGATTTTTGATGATCCAAGTGGATAGGAGTACTCCCCTGTGTAATTTTGATGTCAGCCAGTGGCAGTTCATGTGTGACACCTGCTGTTTGATCAGGCCCTTTGAGGAGGCCACGTTATTTGTCAGTCGCCAGGACTACGGGATGAATAATTTCATTCCACTTCTTCATGTCTTGGAAGAGATGCTGCAAAATCTGTCTGTTCAGGAGACTGGAGACATGGCAACTATATCTCACGGCCACATGAGTCCATGGGGGCTGAAAATGGGGAGGAAAGGGGGAAGACACTGGAGCACAAGCATGTCTGATGAAATGAATGTTTTCTTATTCAGGTGAAAGGAAGGAGCAGGGGCACCGGAGGATTAGGAAGACGAGGCAGAGGGAAACCCAAAACCAGTGGCAGTATACATGGGGATGGAGGCAGGAGTCCCTCAGAGTCACTTGTGAAGATGGCCCGCTGCATGCTGACTTACCTGGATAGTGACAGCTGAATTGTCACCATCCGGCAGAAGGATGACTTCTGGCTCTCCACCCTCTTGGACACTCGTTACGGGTCCCAAATAGGGGCATTTTTTCACCTGCCAAGACGGAGGTCAAACTCAAGTACTATAGAGTCGTCCTTTGTAATCAGTTGGCAGCTCCCGATCTGCGCCATTATCCATACTCTAGCAGGTCTGACTGGGTGGTTCATCAGTGCTCATGTACCACTGCCATGGCTGCTGTGGATGGATGGGGGTTAGGAGTACCAGCCCCATCAGCAGCAACCTGAGTCTGGAGTTGCTGATGAGCAGCTTTTTTCATCCCCTAGTATTTAGGTACCCACCAGCAGCAGCAACCTGGAGCAGACCCTGAACCATGGATTCTTTTGGCTACCTGCATCAGCTACTATTCTGATGCTGTCACCCGCCTGATGCCACACATCTGCTTCCAGCTGCTCTTTCAACCACCCACATCTTTACAAGGGACTGGTATTGCCACCCACCTCCCCACTCTTCACTGGCCAAATTTTATAGCCTTCTGATCTGCTGCCACCCACCACTCAGGTCCCTCATGCTGCTGCTGTCATCTCCAGGGTATGTCACCATGTCACTCCCTGCTTGATGTTGCTGTTACTGCACCTCCCATTATGTCACCTAGCTGCCCCACCTCAAAAAATTATGACATTGTGCCACTCTCCGGCCTGATGCTGCTGCTGCTGCTGCTGTTGTTGCTGCCGCCACCTCCACACTGTGTATTTGTCCCAGTCTGTGGCCAAATCATCCTGCTGCCATCTTCACAATCTGTCATTTGTCACTCTGTGGCCTATTCTGCTGCTGCCAACTGACCACTCTCTCAGGGCAACCCACCCTATGGTTTTCTAATGCGTTTTCCACCCTCCACCACTCTATGATGTTGCCACTATGTTTGGTTTTCCCCTTCTTTTAATCTGTCACAAGGAATGAAAAGGACAAACACAACCAATTGTGTTTTTGGAGAAGCTGTAAGGCTAGTATGACATGGTCCTTTGTTTGTATCAGGATTGTCAGATGAATAGGTAGCCAAAAGCAGGAGCAGATACAAACACAGAACACATGCAAATATTCCATTTATTTATTTTTGGGGTCAACTCCCGTTTCTTTTTGGGTTTTGTAATATGGATTATTGACCAATGAAAGCGACACTGAAGGATCAAAGGAATGGCAAAATGATTATTGACGTCAAAACAAAATTACTGATGACACCCTCTTCACTCTTTTGGGGGTTCTACATGTATCAGCATTTAACAGAATCACCACAATAATTGAAAAAATTTACTGCTTGCCACAAATAGCAATATCCCAAGATATCACAATCAAGAAGTTAAATTAAGCCTTGTGTATGAAATATCGTACAGAAAAATCAGATGTAAATTATGTGTTTAGGTGACCAAAAAATACAGACACCCTTTACTTTAGTCCAAATTACCGCAGAATAAAGAAGTTAAATTAAGCCTTGTGTATGAAATATTGTACAGAAAAACCAGATGTAAATTAGGCGTATAGGGGACCGAAAAATACAGACACCCTGTACTTTAGTCCAAATTACCGCACAGTCAAGAAGTTAAAGGGGATTTATCGTTTGAGCTGCTCGTGCTGTTCTGCTCATTTTCTCAGATTGAGTTTGAAATCCAGGGGCGTGTTCTTCCTCTCAGTAGGCGTGTCTCCCCTTCCCAAAGAGGCGTGGGCTCCCCTCACTGAAGAACTGTTCATCATCATTTTTTTGAAGCAGGGGATCAGAGGGTTGTCTGGATATAACAGCTCTGTATCCTCCTCCATGGTTATGTCTGCAGCCTTGAGGCTCCACACGCTGCAGCAAGCACCTATTATATCTATTATATCTCTTAGTTTACACACTGTATTGGTTTTACAACAAAGGGGTTTGGAGTTCTAGTCCCCTCACAGGGTATATTTTTTTCCTCCCCCTAAAGGGGGGAGAGAGACCTAAAATATATATGTCAATCTCTATAATGATATATATATACACATACATACTCCCCTATAAACATGTCCCCATCCCCGAGAGTATATGCATTGTATCACATATGTTGGAAGTGCTTGGTGTGACTGTGAGGATGGGACACTATATAGGGCAGCTTTCTGTGTGTTTGTGTGTGTATTATATAAAATTATAGATTTCTACACATATATTTTCATATCTTTACATATGTGTACAATTTATAAAAGAAAAAAAAAAAAAAAACTATGGGAATTGAACTCCCAACCTCTGTCTTGCCAAGCTGATCACCTATGCACTGCACTACACAAGCAGCTCATACAGATGCAGTGTTGAATCCTTATGTTATACACTACAGATGATGACGTCATAAGGAAGCGGGGCTTGCATTCGATCTGCGGAACAGAACGCCCTCTTTTCAAAGTAGCAGCTTAAGGACTGAATCTGTGAGGAGGTGAATCAACCCCTTGGCAAAAGCACTTTAAACATGCAGTAATTGCCCAGATCCTTCCCCCCCTAGAGCTGAGATGTACATAGAGCCAGCAGACTCTGGTTTCACTATCGATTTTAACAGCTCAGAGGGGAGTAAACACAGAGTGTGCAGGCAGCCAATCACAGCGCAGGGGGCGTGGTCATGACGTTTCCTGTCTAGGGGCATATCCCAAAAGGCTGAATGAAATGTCAGCCAGCCAATCACAGTGCAGGGGGCGTGTCTAGGGCACAGGAATCGACCAGGGGGCGTTCTGACCAGCAACAGCAGAAATAGAAGACAGATTTACAGCGAAGCTGATATCTGCTAAACCAAGTGACAGAGGTAATGCAACCCAATTACAAAAGTGCGTATTATTACTGACCCCATAATCTGAGACATGATCTATGTAATGATAAAACCCCTTTAAATTAAGCCTTGTGTATGAAATATCCTACAGAAAAATCATATGTAATTTAGGCATATATGGAAAAAAATAAAAAAAGACACCCTGTAATTAAGTGCAAATTAACCCACAATCAAGGAGTTAAATTAATCCTTGGGTATTACCGTATATACTCGAGTATAAGCCGACCCGAGTATAAGCCGGGGCACCTACTTTTGCCACAAAAAACTGGGAAGACTTATTGACTCGAGTATAAGCCTAGGGGGGAAAATGCAGCGGCTACTGGTACATTTAAAAAATAAAAATGTCCCCCATAGGCAGTTTAATGTCCCCATAGGCAGATTATAGCAGGTATATGTCTCTATAGGCAGGTTATAGGCAGGTATATGTCCCTATAGGCAGGTATATGTCTCTATAGGCAGGTTATAGGCAGGTATAGGCAGGTATATGTCCCTATAGGCAGTTATAGGCAGGTATATGTCCTTATAGGCAGGTTAAAGGCAGGTTATAGGGAGGTATATGTCCTTATAGGTAGGTATAGGCAGGTAATAGGCATGTTATAGGCAGGTATATGTCCCTGTAGGTATAGGCAGGTATATGTCCTTATAGGCAGGTTAAAGGCAGGTTATAGACAGGTATATGTCCTTATAGGTAGGTATAGGCAGGATATAGGCAGGTATATGTCCCTATAGGTAGGTATAGGCAGGTATATGTCCTTATAGGTAGGTATAGGCAGGTAATAGGCCGGTTATAGGCAGGTATATGTCCCTATAGGTAGGTATTGGCAGATATACGTCCTTATACTCAGGTTATATTTAAAAAAAAAAAAATACAAACACTTACCTCACTCCCTCGCCACTCCGAGAATCTCCGGGCATTCCGCTCCGTCTTGTGGCACAGGGGGCGGGATGTCATCAGGCCGCGCAGGCAGCGTAATGATATCGCCCGCTGCCTTTGCTGGACAACTCCGAATGGCCACATGCTTGCGGCCCTCTGGAGTTCTATTGTGGAGCAGGGAAAGTTCGCTCTCTGCTCCACAATAGAGTCTTCCGCTTTTATGAGCTCCCAGGGGGCGCATACAGCCGAAGCGATCCCCGCCGGTGCCCGGGCCATGGCAGTGCCCGGACACTGACATGTGACCTGAGAACTCCCAGGAGTCGCATACAGCTGCACAGATCGCTGACAGCACCCGGGTCATGGCAGCGCCTGGACACTGTTAGCTACTCAGGATTCAGCTGTATGCGCTCCCAGAGGAGTCGCGTACAGTTGAAGTGTCCCTGCCGGTGCTCGGGCCATCACAGCGCCTGAGCGTCGACAGTGACTCGAGTATAAGCCGAGGACGGCTTTTTCAGCTAATTTTTTGGGCTGAAAAACTCGGCTTATTCTCGAGTATATACGGTAAATACCCTACAGAACAACCAGATGTAATTTAGGCGTACATGGGACAGAAGTACACCCACCCTGGACTTTAGGGAGAATACCCCACAAACTAAAACAATATAATGACGCTGGTTACATAACAAGTGTGCAAATGACACACACTTGTTATGGTCTTTGACCCCAGTCGCTGATAAAACGAGTTTGTTTTATACTAAGTGCAATATAGTGCAGCAGCAGATAGATAATAACGCTGCTTGAGTAACAAGTGTGCAAATGACACACACTTGTGATGGTCTTTTCCCCCAGTCGCTGATAAAATGAGTTTGCTTTACAATAAGTTCAATATAGTGTTGCAGCAACAGCAAGATGCTTATGACAGGACACACATTAGAAAATCTGAGGATTTAAGATGGCATCCGTATTTATAGGGCTGTGGCATCACAGAAGCCCGCCGGTCGCTGATTGGCTTCATGTCTACACATGTCATTGAGGGTGTATGCATGACATAATTATTGACAGAAGAGTCTGTGAGGCAAACTACTTTGCTATGGACATAGCCCTGACTTTCTTATAATGAAGGAATATGCTGTGTCCGCATGTTAAAACAATATTCCTTTGATCTGACCTCATTGTAAGTCATAAGTGTCAGTTAGACATTTCTGTTAAGGTCACGGCCAAATTTTGCTATGGAACACATAACGTGTAAATCTCTAAAACGGAGAAAAAAAATACAGTCACTCATCAAAATCTGCTGCTATTGGGAACCCCAAACAAAGTCATCTGTTGCCATCTATACCAAGAAAAAAAAATAATAAAAAACTATGTACCCAGATATGAGCACCAGCCGTTTGGTGAAGTTAGTTCTATTTATATAGTTACATTTATATGTTTCTGAATGCCTACCTTTTAGGCTCCAGGAAAAAAAAAACACAACCTCTGCCCTACTTGTGACTGGTGCTAAACTTAGCTACATATCCAGACGACATCCCACCTGATCCCAATGACAACAGCACATGGCAAGTAACTATTATTTAAAGCAAAAGTGATTGACATGGATATTGCTAAAAGTATCATAGCTAAACTTTTAAAGCAGAACTAAACGTTTCCAACACAGCAATTTGTCAATCAGCCCAGGAATAAGGATCTTATTTTTAAATGTATTAATAACTTTATCTACTAGATCTCTTTAAGTCAAAAAGATTATACAATATGGCTTGGCATTTGTCACCTAAGGGCTCATCCCCACAGGAAAGGACAAATCTCGGTTGGTTTAGTTTTTGGACAGAATATGAACATATCAATGGGAAGGGGGAGGCCTTTTCTCCGTTCTCTTTCAGACGGAAGAATGAACATGTTCAATGTTTTTCGGGCGTAAAACCCATGCAGTGGGGACTGCTGCATGGGTTTTCCATAGTGGCCTGGTGTGTTAGTTTGCAGCCGGTTTTTCAGACGGTCTGCAAAACCGCAAACCGTCTGAAAAAACGTCCGCAAACCGGTGCCGTGGGGACATGCCATAACAATTACTTAAGAGGGACATTTATTCCAAATTTTTCATTTTCAGGGTTTGCTAATGAGAGAGTTAATAGTTTAATGAATAGATAGGGTTTTATGTTACAGTTCAGGCCGAAATATTAACCACTGTTCACATCAAGTGGCCATTTGCAGAGTACAAACCCTCACTCCTTAGTTACCCAAATTACAGAAAATTTATGTCATAAAATAAATACAGAAATATTTTATTGTTGATGTTAAATTGTCACTGCTTTACATAAAATTGCATAACCATAGCAATCACAGTGTAATTTGATGTGCCAGGCAATTATTTATAGAGACAATCTGATATCACAAGTTGTATGACAAGGAGGATTCAGCCTCACAGCCGTCATGGAGTGACATGCTCTTGCTAGCCATTCTAGCAGAGCATTTAAACAATAAATGGGGTTTTTCTACCATAATTGGATACTTATTACATTTGCTATGACTGTCTGAGCATTGGGTACAGCTGATCTGACTCCCACCAAGACCAAAGGAGCACTGGAATGTGTAGTATACAGGAGTAGGTGGAATAGTATACTACTAAAGGGTTAAAATGTTTAATAATGTTAATTGCTAATTGCACTGTTTTCTATTATAACTTCACTAAGAATGTTCTAGAAATGACTCCTAGTTCACCCCTGTGTGCAGCTTGTAGCATCTGAACATGTATTTGAATTGTGTAGAAACCATAACAACACAGGGTGGGGTTATATTAGAATGTTATATACGCTTAGGTAAACTTAGTTCCTGGGTCTCTCCTGGAGAGCTTGTCTCTCCCCCACAGGGGAGTAGTTGTTCTTTCCACCGGGTTCCCTATGCTGATATCCACCTACAGGGTATCAGTGTCTTCATGCTATCCTGACACAGACGGTGCTGCCTCTGGGCTCAGAGGTCAGCGTTAACCCCTGATCTTCCCTGGCCACCTGGGAGTGGACATAGAGAGTGAGGAAAGGATTATTCCACAGAAGAAAGTCTCAGCGGAGCTGTGCAGGACTTTGGACCCTCAGGACTTTGTGAGATAATACTAGTCCCCCCAGACCTCACACCCATTGCCTTTGGCCTGGCCCAATACTTTTAACAACTTTTAACAACTTAGGATTGTCCAGAACGTGTGGTAGTCAAGGCAAGCTCCATGTTTGTCTGCTGGAAATCGCACATGAGGGACTTTATTTGGTTGGAGGATCACTGTTCCTGTCATTAATTCACTGAGTGGCTGCGACTAGAAAGGAATGTGCTGTAAACATGAATGTTAACCCATGCCATGTGTATTCCATCTTGCCATGGAAGTTAAGAGGCCTAAGTTGATTGAACCACCATTAACTCTTTGTCTCCTGCCTGCTTATTTACATCAAGGACACCTTGCAAACAATAAATGCAGGCAGTTGAGGGAGATACCACCTACAGAGTGTGCCCCGGGAGAACAACTATCACCATCATCCACATTGCAGACCCCCTCTTCACTGGTGCTGAAACAGGAGAGGCACAAGAGGTGAGGTTCATTTGAGTGAGCAACGGAGGAAGTGGAACTGCAGACTGGACCACATGAGCAGTGGAGGAGCTGGAACTGCAGACTGGACCACCGGAGCAACGGAGGAACTGGAACTGCAGACTGGACCACAGGAGCAATGGAGGAACGGGAGCTTTAAACTGTATGAAGGCACAGGTAACTACAGACATAGGAACAGCAGGAGGGCATGACAGACTGGGGACAAGACACAGGCACAAGATGACCAGGGCAGGATACCAGAGACGGGGGACACAATATCAACACCCCAGGCTTGGCAGAGATGAGATCAGGCAGGCTGGAGTCAGAAACAAGGCAGGCGACATCAGGCTAGGGTACAGGAACACAGAATTACCAGGACATGGGGGATTGGGGGAAGTGCAGCAGACCCTAGCATACTACAATAATACTCAGGCACAGACTGGAGCCAGAAGCTGGGCTATTTTCCAGAGTTCAAATTCCAACCTCCAGGGTCAAATGGAAAATTGTTGACAGACAGGAGGCATGAGCTTTGTAAATCATGTCACCTTTGACGCCTGTCCCATATGTCGCCTGTCACAATCCCCACAAAGCACGTGATACTAAAAAATACTGCATACTTACACTGTAAAGCTATTATCTGTTGTATGTAAGGGGTAAAGTTGAGCATCACATGGGGGGAAGACGGCACAGACCCACACAGTCTACACTGCAGTGGTCGGTTTTGCCGTCGACCCCATACATTTGAATGTATGGGAATCCGACAGCAATCCGGCGGAATCTGGCAGAATATACAACAAGTTGCATATTTTGCCAGATTTTTAAACTGACAGTAAAAAATCCATGCTGTACAGACTTCAGCATGGAATTTTTATTGCTCTCTATGATGCACAGGGTACCGTCGGATTTTCGGAGGATTCAAGTTACTGAATCCGACGAAAATCCAACTGAGAACCTGTGCTGTGTAGACCTAGCCTTACATGTTTGTGTGGTAAATTCTGCAGGGATAAGTTGTGGCTGGGAGAAGTCGCCATGGTAGTCTGACTTGCAGAAAAGTATAAGAGAATGATTCCCATCACAGAATACATCATGATGGTCTTTGCCAGAAGGAGAAAGAAAAGGGAAGAGAATGACTCCAGTCGTAGAAGACCTGTAAGTCCCTAAATGTAACTGCAATATAATAACTTTTATGGCTGCAGAGCTCATGTATGGCCGTAATAGTTGTCTTAGTGTAATGGTTTATATTAACTAACCGTATAATGGTTTTATTCAGTCTCTTTATGGTAGTGATATGTGGCCATGATGTTGCGGTATTATTTAGTCCTTGCATATTATTGCTATTGGCAACATAGGCCTTGGTATACTGGTTGATCAGTAACAGTATGATGGTATTAGTCACTATATAGTGGGGACATGCGGTGATAATGTGGCCCATGTATACATACTGACCCGCAGAATGCAGATAACATATCAATTCAACTGTTCAGTGTAAACTTCAATAAAGCTAAAACCACAAAACAACGGCACAGTTGAATTTTTTTCCTGTTCAACCCACAAATATTTTTTTTTTTTTTGAGGGGGTAAGGCAAGAGGAAACAGACGCTTTGGGTGAATAAATTTTTTTTACCACTGGGCTGAATTTCAAATACTTTTTATTCTTTTAGACATTTCTTTAAGTAGAAATAATTTTAGTAGAGAACCTAATGTTAATAGGTAGGGGTCCACAGGGGTTGTCTGGTGGTAGGCGGGCCCAAATTGAAGTTTTCACCTGGGTCCATGAGTCTTTAGCTACAATCCTGCCATAAGGGCAGTACTAGCAGTATTCCTATAAGGGGCTCTGAGTAAATATTATACAAAAGGGGCCCACTGCAAGAAAGGAATTGGTAATGGGCAGAGGGCCCAGATTCTTCAGCTGTATGAGAACTTGAAATTACTTATGGCAGCCCTAAGCAATAGACAAGGTTTGGATGTAGAAGGACCTGCTCTCCACTCTTCCTGGAGGATGTAGAGAGTGGCTGGCAGAGATGGTGGTGCCATCACATGGAGTTTGTACCCTCTAGATTTTGGAACTCTGGAATGCACCTCCACACTGTTATGTTCAGCAATTCACAGGCATTGGCACAGCTCTAACAATCCTACACAGACACCCTGGACACCCTCCTAGACCCTCCAACTGCCCTCTGAGGATAACCATAATGCTGATGTATCCTTTCTAAATGAAATAAACCTGTAGAAATATCCAGATGCTAACCTCTGCCATTTGTGGATCAATTAACATGATGCACTTCTTGTTTATTTTGGCTACCCAAGATTTATTAGGTTTATTAGATAAACAAGCAAATCATCCAAAAAACTAAAAAATACCTTTGTATATTATATCGACAGCACTGGACATGGGTTTTTCTCATGGGGACCTCTAAGCAGATTGTCTTCCTCATCTTTTACACATGAAAATACAAACCATTGTTGTACTCCTGTCAAATTGATATGTAAAGTTATTTGTGCAGCTGCTTGTATTGCTCCTCTGGGACTGGAAACAAGGAGACTGGTTTCCTGAGGCTTTCTAAGCCAGTAACCTTTGTGGGAGATTTAATCAGCAGCTCAAGAGTATACCGATACATGCCCGCTTACCTTTGGGCTCCACAAATTTATTCTGTTGATTTTTATCTGCTGCACTGATTAGCCAGTTGGGACTCAGACGTGATTGGCCCTGCAGTGGTTTATTGCAGTCATTGCGCCCATCATTCTTAGCATGTAAAGTTTTATTACTGCATCTCATTTTCTTCAATACCACAGAGTTTGCAGGGTTGTAGGAGCCTGTAACAAAACTGTCTTATTGTTACAGTCGAGTTTGTCTGTTTAACTCCATCAAGTCAGCACAAGAAACATCTCTGTTGGTTGAGCTTCTTGTAGTTTATTTTTCTTTTTTTATCAATTATACAGTAAGTTTGCTAAGAATCTACTTCTCAGAAAACACTGGCAAAATAGCAGCTACATAAAAGCCTAAGATCATCATGAATAATTCCAAGTGGTGGCTGGAGTGGTAGACAATACACAACTAGATTTGTGTTCTCTGGAGTGATAAATCAAATTTTTTCTATCTGGCAGTCTGATAGCAAAAGCATGGTACTTACTGTAAAATCAGGAGAAGGAAATGTAATGGTATGGGGTTTACCAGGGTTTGGGACGGCCACATTAACTCCAGTTAAAGGGCACCTGCCGGGTGGCTTATTCTGGTTTATCTGATAGCAGGATGTGATAGAGGGAGAGAAACTGAGCTCTGTGATATATAGGTTTATACAGTACTAAGTATTGAACATGTCACCAATTTTCTAAGTCAATATATTTCTAAAGGTGCTATTGACATGAAATTCTCACAAGATGTCAGTAAAAGCACATTCAATACACACAGGCAAAGAAATCAAACCCTAAATGTCCATAAATTAAGTTACGTGTAATAATGAGAAAAGACACAGGGAAAAAGTGTTGAACCCATGAAGAAAAAGAGGTGCAAAAAGCCATGGAAAGTCATGACATCGGCTGAAATATATCAGTAATTGTAAAGCAATCCTGCCACTGAATGAAAAATAACATCAGCTGATTCAAATGATGGCTTATAAAAAAGGTGTCTCATTAGGTGCCACACAATAAACATCTCATGATGAGTAAAAGCAGGGAACTGTCTTAAGACCTTCGTAACCTTATTGTTGTAAAACATACGGAATCATTTCTAAACTACTGAAGGTTTCAGTGAGCACTGTTAGAGTCCAGAAGTGGAAAGAACATGCTTTCACCATAAACCAGCCACAACTGGGAGTTCCCTGCAAGATTTCAGACAAAGGAGTGAAAAGAATTATCAGAAGAGTTGTCCAAGATCCAAGGACCAGCTGTGGAGAGCTACAGAAAGGCATGAATTAGTTGGTACAATTGTTTCAAAGAAAACAATAAGTAACGCACTCAACCTCCATGTCCTATATGCACACTCACCAACCAAGACCCTATTGCTGAACCAAAAGCATGTTCAAACTCGTTTAAAGTTTGCTCAACAACATTTAGACAAGCCTGTGAATTTTCTGGGAGAATATGGTCTGGTTAGATGAGACCAAAATTGAACTCTTTTGAATGTCATAACATATACCATGTTTGGAGGCCAAAAGGCCCTACATATCACCCCAGAAAAAACATACCAACTGTGAAGTTTGAAGGTGGGAACATCATGGCGTTGGGCCATTTTTCAGCATACGACACAGGCAAACTTTATAGAATTGAAAGAAGGAAGAATGGACAATTGTGCTGAGACAAAAATCTGCTGCGATCTACCAGGATGATGAAGATTAAATGAGGGTGGACATTTCAGCAAGACATTGATCCCAAACACACAGCCAATGAAACTCTCAATTGATTTCAGAGACAGAAAATAAAGCTGCTAGAATGGGCCAGTCAATCACCTGACCTGAATCCAATAGAAAATCTATGGAAGGAACTAAAGCTCAGAGTTCATAGAAGGAGCCCATGAAACCTTCAGGATTTGAAGAGTGTTTGTGTGGAAGAATTGGCCAAAATCCCACCTGAGCAATGCATGTCACTAGATATCCCCATATATTACTCCATCTAAGAAACTACACCCCTTAAAGTATTCAAAGCATTATTTAGGAAGTTTATTAATTCATTAGGTGTGTCACAGAAATTAAAGCAAAGTGTAGGTGAACTTTCAAAAGTTCACTTTTTCTGCAGATTTTCAATTTTATCCATTATTCACTGGTACACGGTAGATGTAATTTTCATTCCAATTTTTTTGCAGACACCTTAAGGTGCTAAAATTTAATAAACACCCCTAAAAGACCTAATATTAGAAACTATACCCCTTAAGGAATATATCCAGGGATGCAGTGATTCCATAGATGTTTCACCATTTTATTAGCATTAGGCTGTGAAAATGAAACAAATATTTTTTTCCAACAATCTGGAATTTTAGTTGAAAATGTTTCATTTTTACAAGGAATCCTGGAGAAAAAAAGTACCCCAATATTTGTTATGTAATTTCTTCCAAGTTCAGAAATCTATCCTATATGTGGGTGTAAACTGTTGTTTTGGCACATGGCAGGGCATACAAGGGAGGGAGTACTAAATGGCTTTTGGTATGCAGCTTTTGATGGGTGCCATATCACATTTACAAAGCCCCCAAAGTACCAGAACAGGTAAAACCTTCCAAAAGTCAACCCGTTTTGGTTTCAACACTCCTCATGGATCTCATCTAGGGGTGTATTGTGTATTTTGGGCTCACAGGTTTTTCACAGTTTATTAACATTGGGCCATGAAAATGGAGGAAAAAGGCAGTTCCACCATTGTTTATGGGTTTAATTTTTACAGTACTATTACAATGATATAACTTTCATATAGTTTATGTTTTATAACTAATATACAATAGAAATGTGTTTAGAAAAAATTACATTTTTATGTTGTCATAGTCTGATAGTCATAGCCTGATTAAGGACTTGTTGAAGTTTTTATTGGTACTATTATTGGGCTCACATGACGCTTTGATCGCTTTTTAAGGTTTTGTGAGGTGTTTTGAACAAAATACAGCAATCCTGGTAGTGTTTTCTATTTTTATTATTTACAGTGGCCATCATAAGGTATAAATGGCATGCTAGCTTTACTCAGCAGATCGATACAATTACAGTGATACCCAATTTGTATATTTGCTTTATGTTTTACTGCTTTTACACAATAAAAACTTTTATTAACAAAAAATGTTTTTGCATTGCCATAGTCTGAGAGCTAAAATTTTTATTTTTAAGTGTACGGACCTGTGTATGAACTTTTTTGTGAGATGAGTTGACGTTTTTATTGGTATCATTGTTCGGGGGTCAAGTCTTTTTTATCGCTTTTAAATCCGTTTTTTGGAAGAAACTGTGAAGAAAATACTGCAATCCTAGTAGTGTTTTTTATTTTATACAGTGCTCACTGTGCAGTATAGATGACAAGTTAGTTTTACTCTTTGAGTCAATATGATTATAATGATACCCAATTTATATAGTTTTTTTATGTTGAAGCGCTTTAAAAAAAAATGTAAATTGTAAAATCTGTGACTTTTTTTTTTAATGCGTTCTCCCGTGCAGGTTAAATAACATGACAGATATATAGAGTAGGTCATTAGGCACGCATACCTAATATGTGTATATGTTTCATTTTTGATCTTTTTGGGGACGATTGCCATTTGCTCTCCATGGCAACTGTCAATCATTATGTACAGCCATGCCCACATGGCACAGCCGGGCATAGTGATGTCACGGGCAGCCCAGAAGCCTTTGTTAGACTTCTGGCTGCTAGGGAATCCATTAGCTCCCTCCCTCTGTCTTTAGCTGCCACAAGCACTATTGATTGCGGCAGCTAAGGGGTTAATCACCCGCAACACAGCATGGGGCCAGCTGTAATATACTGGTCCCTTGCTGTGATCATGCAGCCTCACTTGAGAGCCTGCATGATGTCTGGAACGTATTTGTCCATTTGCAGGATGTCACTTCCCACTAGGGCGGACAGGTGCGTTCAATATTGGGAATGGGTTAATTGCCTATTCACCACAGAAAACAAGTTAAACTTATTATTCTTTGCCACAAACGTCTCTACAGTGCTGCACTTACTATACCACTACTCTTGAAATCTAAGAGTTACTTCTCCATTATCTAAACCTCCCACTCTTGTCTCTAAGACTTTTCTGACACTGCACTACTTTTCTAGATTGATTTACCTTCAAACAATCAGATTGATTTCCACATCCACAGTTTTAAGCGTACCTGGAAAACAAGTTTTTAGGTAGACCTAAAAACTACAAGTGGCGCAGAGGAGGCACAATTAGGCCTCGTTCACACGGCTTATTTTGCCGCGGATTGGCGCCGTACTCCGCGCCGGATTTGCGCTGCAGTACGGCGCCAATCCGTCGGAGTCATTACGGTAATCCACTGCTCTCATAGAGAACAGTGGATTCCGTCGCTCCTTACCGCTCGGCGAATCCGCCGGGCGGGGAGAAAGTGACATGCACATTATCCAGGCGCAATACGCGCCGTGGATAATGCAAGTCTATGGGGCCGGTGAGCGGCGCCCCCGCCGCGCTCCGGCCCCGCCCCCATCCCGCCCCTTATTCACGGCGGATTTGTGAGCCGGATTGCTCTCACAAATCCGTCGGGAATAAGCTGTGTGAACACGGCCTTAGAGAGTGGCACTATTATAAAAAAGATGGCACAGAGGGGGCACTATAAGCAAAAAGGAGCACTATCAGAGAGAAAGACCACAAAGTGGGTACTGTTAGACAGAAGGGGCACTATTAAAGAGAAGTGGGCTTCAGAGGGAAGGAGCAATATTAGAGAAAAGGCACAGAAAAACACTATTACGAGAAGGGGGGTTCATTACAGAGAAAAGGACACAGTTTAGTCAGTATTAAAAAGAAGAGCGCACTATCAGAGAGAAGGGACACTATTCAAAAGAAAGTGTAAGAGGTGATACTTGTATTGGGTTGTTAAGATTAGTGGATTGCCATGGGAAACCAGGGAGTAGGATGGACTAATTATGTCAAGGGAACAGTTAATAGTTCAGGCAGGCAGTTTGGGCCTGTGTATGTAGTATGCTGTAAATCAGAAGGACCTGGGCAGCCAATCAGCAAGCTCGAGGGGTGGAGCTAGGCTGAGGAGAAGGGGAGCCAGCTTGTGCAGAGGGGGAAGCTGCAGTTAGTGACAGAGTTGTCAGTTGAGAGTCAGTTAAAGGTGAGGAGCCAGTGACAGGAGAGATATGTGTGCCCCTCAGAGTTGCAGTAGACATGAGGGATGGAAGATATTATTGGCTGTCATTTGGAGAGAGTCCTTGTATATAGTTGTAATTTGTTAAAAGCAGAGAAAATCCAGGAGAGACCGGGGAGAGATCCCCAAACTAGAGTCAGTGAGTGTCCTATGGCAGCAAGAAGTTCAGCAGGAGACCTGAGCCATGGTGGAGGAAGCCACTGAGAACAGTTAGGTAGAGCAGTGAGGTGGGCAGGAGGAGGACCCCTTGTTAACTACATGTGTAGATGCTGAAGGTGCCAGGACACAAGTGCACTGTATAAAATGCAACAGCTGCTAAGGACGAGAGTAAAAGCCTCATCATTGCCAGAACAGTTGTTGTTTCAATTGATTATCACTAGAGATGAGCGATTTTCTCAAAAATTAAATTTAGATGTTTCGCCAAATTTTTCCCAAATAATCGCTTCTAACCGAATTTATTTGCAATGAATCGGGTTAAAAAACAGCTATTTCCTGGCTCCAGAGAGCCAATGTGGTGTTGTAGAACATTGTGCCATGCTGAAATATGTATAGGGAGCGTGGTTTGGTATTAAAACAATTCTGTGATTTAATATGACACGCAGATGACAGGCTTCGCTCTTAGAATCGCTTCACACTTCACTTATCTGGGCAGTTACGGAATCAAAACTGGCCAAATAACTGAAGTGGGAACACAACCTGACAAGGTAATGTCAGTGCCAGCTCGAAAGAACCGAGCTGAGGGCCAAGATCCCACTACAGCGTCAAAGAGCGCACTCCTTTACACCATCATCAGATGATTCAGATAATGACAGAACCTGTTCTGTTAAATGCTGATACATGTAGAGCTACAAAGAGTAACTTTTTTCACTTATTGTGGTGAACTATCTTTGAAATATAATGTGTGTATTTCTCACATATATACATCTCTATTACAGACAGGTTATTATTTTGAGATATTGTTCTCTGTGCCAAAGAGTTACTTTTCTCCCTTATAAGGTGAAACACCTTTGAAATACATGGATATATGTAGAATCTGTGGGCAGAAAGTGAAGCATGGCCAGGGACCCAATGTTGTTACCACGGCCCTGCGTCAACATATGCAGCATCACCATCCAGTGGCCTGGGAGAAACGTGTCTCAGATGTGGTGGTCCATCCTACTGCAGCAACAGCAGCAGCACCCAGTGGAATGCATCCCATTTCAGGCAGTCAAGGCTCCACCACCTCTGCCGAAGGGAGCAGTTTGTCTTCTACCGGTCCAGATGCTCCTTGCCACTCATTGAGCCAGCAGTCGTTCACCGAGGCAATTGCCAAGAAACAATAGTATGCATCCAGTCAGGGGCAGAAACTGACCATGCCCCTGTCTAAGTTGGTGGTACTTTTCAAGTGGTGGACTCTGCACCATTAGGGAACTGATGGCTTGTGCCGATCCGAGGTGGAGTGTGGGGGCAATAGTTACCCCAAGGAGAACTCGTTTGTCCACCTGAAATGTGGAAAGACTGACCTTTGTCAAGATGAATCATGCGTGGATATGCCAGGATTTCCACATATTTTCCTGATGCATCAGATTAGATCAGCCATGCCGCCTCATCCACACTTTGACATATGAGTCTGGATTCTTCTGGTTACCTGCCTCAGCTACTGTTCTGATTCTGCCACCTGCCTAATGCCACACATCTGCTTCCAGCTGCTCCTTCTACCACCCACCATCTTTACAAGGAACTGGTATTGACACCCACCACCTCACTCTTCAAAGGGCCATTATGTAGCCTTCTGATGCTGCTGCCACCTCACCACTCAGGTCTCCTCATGCTGCTGCTGCTGTCACCTCCAGGCTATGTCACCATGTCACTCTCTGACTTGATTCTGCTGCTGCCGCCACCTTCTCATTATGTCACCTAGCTGCCGCCACCTTAAAATTATGTCATTGTGCCACTCTCCAGCCTGATGCTGCGCTGTTGCTGCCGCCATCTCCACGCTGTGTAATTGTGCCAATCTGTGGCCTACTCATGCTGCTGCCACCTCCACAACCTGTCATTGTGCCACTCTGTAAACTTCTCATGCTGCTTCCACCTCCACAATCTGTCTTTGTGCCACTGTTGTGGCCTACTAATGCTGCTGTCAACTGACCACTCTCTCACTCGACCACCCTGTGGTTTCCTAATGCTGTTTCCACCCTCCACCATTCCATGACATTGCCACTATGTTTGGTTTTCCCCTTCAATTAATCTCTCAGAACGAATGAAAAGGACAAACACAACTGATTGCATCTTCGGAGAAGCCGTAAGGCCAGTATGACATGGTCCTTTGTTTGCATCAGGATTGTCAGATGGTTAGGTAGCCAAAAGCAGGAGTGGATACAAAACACAGAAGACATGTAAATATTCCATTTACTTGTTATCTCTTTTTTGGATCAACTCCTGTTTCTTTTTAGCTTGAGCAATAATGATAGATCATTGACCGATTGAAAGCAGACAATGAAGGATCAAAGGAAGGGCAAAATGATCAGTGACGTCCACCTGTGAAATGTATATGACAACCACCTGTGAAGGTCTTTCACCCCAGTTGCTCAAAAATCAGAAGTAATTTTGCACAGAGTGCAATCTAGTGCTGCTACAGACAGATGCTTCTGCATAGGAGACACAATGGCAAGTGGCAGAATTTAAGATTGCTGCCCTATTTAGAGGGCTGTGACATCACAGAAGCCGGCTGGCTGCTGATTAGCTGCATATCTGCACATGTCATTGAGGGTGTTCCTTTCTTCCTCCCATAGTTCTTTGCCCCATGTCACGCCATGTGCTCGCGGCCATTTTAGAATCGATACCACGAATTGCCATGAACTTCAGCTTCATTCAGAATTAAATTTTTCCTGAAATTTTAAACGAATTCCACTTCGTTAGAATCGATTCGCTCATCCCTATTTATCACCCCTGCACCACATGTCTCAAACACTGCACCTCTCCCCATTATTCAAAAGAACTTTTAAGGGTGGTTGCCAAGGGAAACAGGCGGACACAGTTGGAGTGCCACTATTGCACCACCCTGTCGTCTTACAAAAGGGCACAAGGGGCACTATCAGTGAGAATGGGCACTATTCAAAAGAAAGGACATGGGGCACTTTTTGAGAGAGGCGGACAAATGGGTCGCTATTACAAATAAGGAGGTCCAAAGGGGACATTATTAATAATGGGGGACACATAAGGGGTCATTATTAGAGATGGGCGAATTTCTCAAAAATTCGGTTCGGTCACTTCGCCGAATTTCCAGACAAAAAATACTTCGATACCGTATTACTTCGGGACAAATACCGTTAAAAAACAGCTATTTCCAGGGTGCTGTAGAACGTGTTTGTGCCATGCTTAAAATATGCAGAGGGAGTTGGTTTGGTCTATTCATACAAAGTTGTTTGGTATCTTTAGTATGACCGCACATGACTGCTGCCGCTCTTAGAATCGCTTCACTCTAAATATTCCTGGGCACGTGAAGAGGGCAAACTGACCAAAACAGACGAGGGAAAGTAGGCCTGATAAAGTTCATCGCACGCGACAGCTGGAAAAAAACAAGCTGAGGGCTCGGTGCACCATCAGTGAAAGACGTGGTGGAGGTGACACAAGGGGGGATTGACTGGCGGCAGCCACAGCAGCATGAGGTCAGAGAGTGGCACAATGACATTCTGGAAGGTGTGCAAAAACACGGAGTGAGGCCGACAGAGTGGGCCAATGACATGAGTGTGGAGTTGATGGCAATCAACAGCAGCAGCAGCTTGGGGTCAGACAGTGGCACACAATGACATTCTAGAGGTGACAAGAAAAACTGGAGTAGGACCAGATTGGCACAATGGACACAAGTGATGTAGGTCACGGCAGCAGCCACAGCAGCACATGAGGTCAGACATGTGGCCAATGACTCAGTGTGTAGGGTTCACAGGTAGCTGCAGATGAGGTCAGACAGTGGACACATATGACATTCTGGAGGTGGGCCAAAACCAGTAGTTGTAGGCCACAGCCAGAGTGGGCACACATGACAGAGAGTGGAGGTGACCGGTGGTGGCAGGCACATGAGGGTCAGACAGATGCACAATGTCGAGAGTGGAGGTCACAGCAGCAGAAGCATGAGGTCAGAGATGGCACAATGACACAGTGTGGAGGGGCACAGGGCAGCAAGCAGCATGAGGGTCAGGCAGTGGCCACAATGACATTCTGGAGGTTGGCAAAAAACAGGAGCAGGCACAGAGTGGCACAATGACAAGTGTGGAGGTCACAGAAACAGCAGATGAGTCAGACAGTGGCACAATGGACATTCTGGCGGGGGGGGATGGCAAAACAGTAGTAGGCACAGAGTGGCACAATGACGAGAGTTGGAGCTGACGCAGCGAGACCAGCATGAGGTCAGACGTGCACAATGTCATTCTGGGGTGGAAAAAAAATCCGTATGTAGGCACAGTGTGGCTCAATGACAGAGATTGGAGGTGACGGCTGCGGCCAGCAGCATAAGCGTCAGAGAGTGCACAAATGACATTCTGGAGGTGGCCAAAAATGGAGTAGGCCCACAGCAGTGGCAGAATGACAGAGAGTGGAGGTGACGGCAGCAGCAGCAAGAGGCTCAGAGAGTGGCACAAAGACATTCTGGAGGTGGCAACAAACTGTAGTAGACCACAGAGTGGCACAATGACAGAGCGTGGAGGTGACGGCTGGCAGGGCAGCATGAGGTCAGTCATGGCACAATGACATTCTGCAGATGGCAAAAACTGGAGTTAGGCCCAAAGTGGCACAATGACAGAGAGTGGAAGGTGACGGCAGGCCAGGAGACCAGCATGAGGTCAGAGGGAGTAGCACAATGACACTGTTGTGGTTGTCAT
Organism: Phyllomedusa bahiana; assembly: GCA_025379985.1. NCBI lineage: Eukaryota > Metazoa > Chordata > Amphibia > Anura > Hylidae > Phyllomedusa > Phyllomedusa bahiana. Next base: position 37,624 of record JAODAL010009922.1, read on the forward strand.
GACACCGAGCAACAACAGCAGCAGCATGAGGTCATAAGTGCGCACGAATGACACGAGTGTGGAGGTGACGGTGGCAGCAGCATCGAGGTCAGAGGAGTGGGCACAATGACATTTGGGGGTGGCAACAATACAGGAGTAGGCCAAAAAGATGGCACAATGACAGAGAGTGGAGGTGACGGCGGCAGGAGCAACAGATCGAGTTCAGAGAGTGGCACATGACACAGTGTGGATGTCATGGCACCAGCAACAGCAGCAGCAGATGAGGTCATTAAAGTGGCACAATGAAGAGTGTGTGAGGTGCGTGGCAAATACCAGTCCCTGGTAAAGATGGTTGGTGGACAAGTTGATGGGCAGAAGAAAGAGAAACTGTCAGCAGATGTGTGGCTTCAGGCGGGTGGCGCATCAGAATTGTTGGCTGAGGCAGGTAGTCTGGAACCCAGACTCATTTCTCACAGTTTGGGTGAGGCAGTCAGGGGCTGATGTTGTATGACGCTTAAGGCATTGGTGTGTGGAAAATCCTCGCCGATCCACGCCTGATTCTTCTTGACAAAGGTCAGTCGTTTCCCACATTTTCCCGTGGACAAGGCGGGGTTCTCCGTTGGGGTAACGGATGGCCCCCGCCGCACTGAAACACCCGCTCTGATGCCACACTACTGGGCCGGGCAGGACAGCTTCTCCACTGCAAACTCGGCAAGTGTGCGGCCACACATCCAGTTTGCTGCCCAGTAGCTCACAGCGGAGCTTTAAAGGGGGTGGCAGAGTGCTGTCCAAGTAGGCCACCACTGTTGGTTCAGGGGTCTGCTCCAGGTCTGCTGCTGTGCTGTGCTGCCAGGACTGCCTCTTCACTAGGCGGCTGAAGGAAGCTGCTCATCATGACTCCAAGACTTTAGGTGCTGCTGATGAGTGTACTGTTCCTACCCACCACCTTCCCCAGCAGCCGCGGCAGTCGTCGGTGAGACGCTGAAGAACCCCCGGTCAGACCTGTCAGAGAAGGAACAATGCTGCAAATAGGCAGCGGCCCAACTGACTTACGGAGGATTTCCCTCATAGTATTTGAGTTTGTCCTCCTCTCAATAGCTGGGAAAAAGGCTTCCCAGTTTGGACCGGGTTATTAGCGAGGGTCCAAGAGGGTGGAGAGCCAGAAGTCATCCCTCTTGACCGGATGCTGACTATTTGGCTGTCACTAGCCGGGCAAATCAGCATCGCTGCGGTCCATCTCACAAGTGACTAGAGGGGCTCCCTGCCTCCATCTCCACTATATTACTCCACGGTGCTGGCGCCCGGGTCTTCTGCCTCGTCTTCCTCATCTCCATCTACCTCCTCCAGCTGCCTCCTGCTCCTCCTCTGTTTTCACCTGGGTAGATATATAATCATTACACCTGGACAATGCTTTCTGCTCCAATTGTCCTCCTCCTCCCTTTCAGTCCCCACCTGGACTCATGTCGGCCGCCCGAGATTCCGAGATGTAGTCGCACGATCTCAGTCCCATTGCCCAGAACAGATTTTTCAGCATCTGTTCGAGGACATGAAGCAGTGGAAGCGTTTTTCACCCCGTAGTCCTGGCGAAACTGACAAATCACGTAGCCTCCTCGAAGGCCGCAACACACAGGCAGGTGTCTACCGCATGAGTGCCACTTGCGGCTTCAGAGTTACACAGGGGGAGTACTCCTGTCCGCCCTGGATCAACAAAAAATCGTTTAATGGCCTTTTTGTTCTACAGTCGGTCCAAAACTTGTGCGGCTGGAATTCCAACGGGTGGAAACATCAGCATATCAGAGTGTGTTGGGAAGTGCGTTCTGCCGCTGCAACTCGGGAGGGTGTTCCTGGCTTTGTAGGAATGGATGAAGTGCGATGCCACAGTTTCCTGGCCATTGTCAGAATCTTTTTTAGCTGAAGATCGGTGGAAGGACTCCAGGACCTTTTCACAACCAGATTGAACACTTGCGCCATGCAGGGCGCCATGGACCAACCCTTCCTCGGATGCAGCGTGGGACACCTTTTGTTCCTCCCATTTTCCTGTCGACCATGCGATCGATTTGCAGTTGGCACGGTGAATGCACACATCGTTTTCTTGCTGCATGACGGGGAGAGCAGTTCACTCCCCTGTGTGACTTTGGTTGCAGAGGCAAGCCAGTGTAGAATGCGTGGACACCGCAGTGCCTACACATGTGGTTATGATGGTGCAGTACTTGTGGTGGCTGTGTTGGTGGGGGTGGTGGAGGAGGTGGTGGCGGACATGGCGCAGGAGCCGCAGTTTCGGACAACGTGGAGGAGGATGAAGGAAGCGGCGTCTCCGTGTCCAACGTGGTTGGTGTACCTGGGCCGAAGCACATTCACACAGTGGGCCGTAAAGGAATGACCCTGCCCCACCCATGACCGTAGTTACAGCTACAGGACATCCGCGCTGGTTTTTCCCGTTTGTGACTTGAGAACAAACCGATAAGTCTCAAGAGAGGCCCACTTCTGTTCTCACATATTTATGAAGTGCTGGTACTGCCTTTTTGGAAAAAGAAAATTACGGCTTGGAATCTCCATCTCGGTCGGCAACAAGCCATTAGTTCTGCTGACGTGCAGAGTCCACCATTTGGAAAGGGAGGACTGCAGTACAACAACTGGCAGGAGCACGGTCAGCTTTTGCACCTTAGGATGGATGACCGAATACTGTCGTCTCTTGCAATCGCCTAGCTGAACAACTGATGGGCACCTGGATGGTAGCGAGGGCGGAGCATCTGGACCGGAGTGATGTCAAAGAGAAACAGCTCTTCTGAGTGGTGGTGGAGCCTTGACTGGTGCAATGCACGCGCCTGACATGGGAGCTGCTGCTGCTGGTTGCTGCTGCAGCAGGAGGACCACCAATCTGAGCCCGTTTCTCCCAGGCCAACTGGATGGTGACGCTGCATGGTGATGCAGGGCCGTGGTTGCAAACGTTAAGCTCCCTGGCCACGCTTCTCTTTCTGCCTACAGATTCTACTTTATACATATTCGGCTCCTCGGTGTTTAGCAAAGTGAATCTGCCACACCGTCCGAGTAGCTGGTTTCTTACCACCAACTGCTCCGACTGATTGACCTACTGCCGCCGCCGCCTCGCTGGCCCTCGGGCCGCCTCTTTTTGGACCTGCGAAGCGGTTTTTTACCCGTTGGCTGCTTGGCTCCCGACCTCACCCTGCTGCTATCCTGTTGACTCACGACCACACAACCAACTTGCTGGCTGCGCCGCTGCCTGACGCGGAGATCGACGCACTCTTCTCTGACATGATGAAGCCCTTGCCTCTCCCGGCTCCCAGGTGCGGTCGGCTACATCATCATCTATTTTTGTTTCATATTCACTGCTGTCCTCATCACGGTCTTGGTATGCAGAGGCTGACCCTCCCCAACAACTGACCTCCTGCCACTCTCAAACTCTAATATTTGCCGCCTACTGCAAGAAGCAGGGGAGATTGGCCCTTTCTTCGACTGCCAAGTAGCTGCTGAATGCCCTCCTAAATTGTTCATCCTCGGCTATATAGTGGCGCTGAGCCCAGACCACATAGTAGATCTCTGGCTGAAGGGGAACCGGATGGTGACAGAGGCGGGTTGAGGAAAGGTGAGGGACGATGACCCGCTCCCGGGCCATGCCATCTAAGGGTTCGTGTCTGACGTTCCCACCGACTATTGGCTGGGGTGGTCAGATGTAACCTGCGGAGTAAGTGGATGAACTAGTCACCCAATCAAAACCATTGGGTTGCTGATCATACACTCGGCCGCGTATGATGACAAGCCGTCAGTTGTGGCTCTCCGCGAAAAGTGACCACTGCCTGCGACGTCCCTTGCTGTGCTGCGACCTGGGGCTGAACTCCAGGAAGTTTGTGCTCTGCCACTCGCAGGTGAAGAGCCTGCCACCTCTCTGTCTGACATTGCTGTTTGTTCTACAAATGCGTACAGACACTGTTTGATGAAGATATCTGTATATGATAAATACACACCCCTGTATTTGACTCCAAATGAACCCACTACGAAGCTGGGTAACCCTTGGATATAAATTACGCTCCACAAATGGGCAGGAAAAATTGATTGGATGTGCCGTTTTAAAAACTCTGTGTATTTTACTGAATATAAAAGCACAAACAGGGCTTATTAACCTTCGGCTATGAATTTGCTACAGAATTTCTTCTGTGGCGAGTTAAAAAACAAAGTTTCTTTTAATGAGTACAAATGCTGAAAACGCTTATTAACCCCTGGTTGTAATTGTGCAGAACCAATTGAGCAACAAAATCTACGAAGCTTTGTAGGTGTTACAATGCGTGTTTTCTATGCTAACTCAACAAGAGTAAAACTTGTATTAACACTTCGCTTGTGAATATATGCTACAGGAAAAATGTCTTTTTTGGCGGTGAAATAAACAAGTTTTCTTTTAGTCAAAACAAGCAGCAGAACAACGCTTAATTAACCCCTGGATGTAAATTGCGCAGAAAAAATTGAGCAACCAAAAACTACGAGCTTTAGGTTAGGTGTTACAATGGCGTGTTTCGGCTGGGCTACACAACAGAGAGTAAAACTTGTAATTAACCTTCGCTTGTGAATTAAGCTACAGGAAAATCGTCTTTTTTGGCGGTGAAATAACCGTGTCTATTTTAGTCACCACAGCACAGCAGAACAAGCTTAATTGACCCATGGGATGTAAATTGCGCAAAACAATGAGCAACCAAAAACTACCAGCTTAGTAGTGTTTGTTACATGGTTGTTTTCTACGCTACACAACCAAGAGTAAAAAACTTGTTCTAATTAACTCTTCGCTTGTGGAATTATGCTACAGGGAAAAATGGTCTTTTTTGGCGGTGAAATATTCATGTCTTTTAGGTCACCACAAGCGCAGGAACAACGCTTAATTAACACCTGGATGTAAATTGCACAAAAGAATTGAGCAGCCAAAAACTAGAGCTTTGTAGTGAGTTACACTGGCTTGTCTTGTTTTCTACGCTACACAACAAGAGTAAAACTTGTAATTTAACCTTCGTCACTGGTGAATTATGCGTACAGGAAAAATGTCTTTTTTTTGGGCGAGTGAAATAAAATGTTTTTTAATCACCAAAACAGCACAAACATCGCTTATTAACCTCGGATGTAAATGCGCAAAGAATTGAGCAGCCAAAAAACTACGAGCCTTGTAGCGGGTTACAAATGCGTCGTTTTACGCTACACAACACAGAGTAAAACTTGTAATTAACCTTTCGCTTGTGAATTATGCTACTGGAAAAATGTCTTTTTTGGCGGTGTGAAATAAACATTTTCTTTTAATCACCACAGCAACAAACACGCTTAATTATCCCCTGTAGAATGTAAATTGCGCTAAAGAATTGAGCAGCAAAAAAACTACGAGCCTTTGTAGCGTTTGTTCACTGGCGTGTTTTCTAACGCCTACACAACAAGAGTAAAACTTGTAATTATTAACCTTGCTTGTGAATTATGCTACAGGAAAAATGTCTTTTTTGGCCGCGTGAATTAAACGTTTTCTTTTAGGCACCACAGCAGCAGAACTAACGCTTATTAACAGGCTGGATGTAAATGGCACAAATGTATTGAGCAGCCAAAAGCCTACGCGCTTTGTAGTGTGTTAAATGGCGTGTTTTTCTACGCTGCATAACAAGAGTAAAACTTGAATTAACCTTCGCGTGTGAATTATGCTACAGCGAAAAATGTATTTTTTGGCGGTGAAATAAACGTTTTTCTTTTTAGTCACCACAGCAAGCAACAGAAAACAACGCTTAATTTTCACTCCCTGGATGTAACTTGCGCCAAAAAAATTTGAGAACCAAAAAACTACGAGCTATGTAGTGTGTTACAATGGCGTGTTTTCTACGCCTAACAACTAAAGTTAAAACTTGTAATTAACCTTGGCTTGTGAATTATGCTACAGGAAAAAATGTGTTTTTTGGCGGTGAAATAACATTTCTTTTAGTCACACAAGCAAACAGAAACAACGCTTAATTAACCCGCCTGGATGTAAAATGTGAAAAGAATTGTGCAGCCAAAAAATACGAGCCTTTGTGCGTGTTACAATGGCGTGTTTTCTACGCTACACAACAAGAGGAAAAACTTGTAATTAACCTTTCGCTTTGGTGAATTATGCTACAGGAAATATGCTCTTTTTTGGCGTGTGAAATTAACATTTTATTTTAGTCATCCACAGCTGCAGAACAACGCTTATTAACCCCTGATGGTAACTTGTACGCAAAAGGAAGTTGAGCAACCAAAAACTACGAGCTTTTAGCGTGTTACACTGGCGTGTGTTCTCTGCTACTACAACAAGAGTAAAACTTTTAACGTAACCTTCGCTTGTGAATTATGTACAGGAAAAAATGTATTTTTTGGCGGTGAATAACGTTTTCTTTTAGTCACCACAGCAACAGAACAACGCTTAATTAACCCCTGGATTGCTAAATCCTGCGCAAGACAGAAAATTGAGCAGCCAAAAACTACGAGCCTTGTAGAGTGTTACAATGGCTAGTGTTTTTTCGCTACACAACAAGAGTAAAACTTGTATATTAACCTTCGCTTCGTGTTATTTTTGCTACAGGAAAAATGTGTTCTTTTTTGGCGGTGAATTAAACGTTTTCTTTAGTCACACAGCAGCAGAACAACGCTTAATTAACACCTGGATGTTGGGAATGTTAATTGCAAAAAAGAATTTGAGCTGCCAAAAGCTACGAAGCTTTGTAGGCGGTACAATGGCGTGTATTCTACTCTGCATACAAGAGTAAAAGATTGTAAGTTAACCTTCGCTTGTGAATTATGCTACAGGAAAAATGGTCCGTTTTGGCGGTGTGAAATAAATACATTTTCTTTTAGTCACCACAGCAGCAGAACAACAGCTTAAATTAACCGCCTGGATGTAAATTGGCGCAAAGATTGAGCAGCCAAAAACTACGAGCTTAGTAGTAGGTGTTTACATTGGCATGTTTTCTATCGCCTACAAAACATGAGTAAACTTGTATATTAACCTGCGGCTTGTGAATTATGCTACAGGAAAAATGTATTTTTTGGCGGGTGAAATAAACGTTTCTTTTAGTCAACCCACAGCAACAGAACAACGCTTAATTAACCCTGGATGTAACTTTCGCAAAGAATTGAGCAACCAAAAATACGGAGCTTGTAGGTGTTACAATGGCGGTGTTATCTTTTCGCTACACAACAAGAGTAAAACTTGTAATTAACCTTTGCTCGGTGATTTATGCTTACAGGAAAATGTCTTTTTTGGCGGTGAAATAAACATTTTCTTTAGTCACCAACAGCAAACAGACAACGATTAATTAACCCCTGGACTGTAAAATGTGCCAAAAGAATTGAGCAGCCCCAAAAACTAGAGCATTTTTAGCGTGGTTGTTACAATGGCGTTTTTCTACGATACACAACAAGAGTAAAACTTGTAATTATCCTGACGCTTCGTGAATTATGCTACAGGAAAAATGTCCTTTTTGGCCGGTGAGAATAAACTGTTTTATTTTAGTTACCACAGCAGCAGAATAACGCTTATTATCCTGGATGTAAATTGCGCAAAAGAAATTGAGCAGCCAAAAAACTACGAGAACTTTGTAGCGAGTCCAATGCATGTTTTCTACGCTACACAACAAGGAGTAAACTTGTAATTAACCTACGCTTGGTGATTTATGCTACAGGAAAAATGTATTTTTTGGCGGTGAAATAAACGTTTTCTTTTAGTCACCACAGCTACAGGAGCAACGCTTAATTAACCCTGCGATGTAACTTGCGCAAAAGAATTGAGCAACCAAAACTACGAGCTTTGTAGCGTGTTACTATGGCGTGTTTTCTCCGCTACACAACAAGAGTAATTTGTAATTTGACCTTCGTTGTGATTTGCTACAGGAAAAATGTCTTTTTTGGCGGGTGAATAAACATTTTCTTTTTGTCACCACAGCAGGCAGAAAACACGCTTAATTAACCGCTGGATGTAACTTGCGCAATAGAATTGAGTAACCAAAAAATACGAAGCTTTGTAGGTGTTACAATGGCGTGTTTTCTTCGTAACAACAGAGTAAAAACTTGTAATTAAACCTTCGCTTGTGAATTATGCTACAAGAAAATGTATTTTTTGGCGGTGAAATAAACGTTTTCTTTTAGTTCACACAGCAACAGAACAACGCTTAATTAATCCCTGGATGTAAATTGGCTCAAAAAAATTGAGCAGCCAAAAAACTACGAGGCCTAGTGTAGCGTGTTACAAGTGCGTGTTTTCTACGCTACACAAATAGAGTAAAACTTGTAATTTAACCTTAGATTGTGATGATGCATACAGGAAAAATGTCTTTTTGGCGTGTGAAATAAAATTTTCTTTTACACCAAGCTGCAGAACAACACTTTAGTTTAACCCCAGTGGATGGTTAAATTGCGCCAAAAGAATTGAGCAGCAAAAACTTACGAGCTTAGTCGTAGCGTGTTACAATGGCGCGTTTTTAGCTACACAACAAGAGTAAAACTTGTAATTAAACCTTCGCTTGTGAATTATGCTACAGGAAAAATGTATTTTTGGCGTGTTGATAAAAAACGTTTTATTTTAGTCACCCACAGCAGCAGAAACAACGCTAAAGTACCGCTGGATGTAAATTGCCGCAAAAGATTGAGCAGCCAAAAACTACGAGCTTTGTAGCGTGTTACATATGCATGTTTTTCAACACTACACAACAGAGGAAAAAAACATGTATTCAACTTCGCTTGTCGAATTATGCCACAGGAAAATGTCTTTTTTGGCGGTGGATAAAATGTTTTCTTTTAGTCACCACAGCAGCAGAACAACGCTTAATTAACCCATGGATTGTAAAATTGCGCAAAAAAATGAGCAGCCAAAAACTTCGGCTTTGTAGCGTTTTACAATGCGTGTTTTACGTACACAACAAGAGAAAACTTGTAATTAATCTTCGCTTTGTGATTATGTACAGGGAAAATTTCTTTTTTTGGAGGTGTCGAAATAAACGTTTTCTTTTAGTCACCACAGCAGCAGAACAATGCTTAATTAACCCCTGGATGTAAATTGCGCAAAAGAATTGAGCAGCCAAAAATTACGGAGCTTTGTAGCGTGTTACAAATGGTGGTGTTTTCTACGCTACAAACAAGAGTAAAAACCTTGTAATTAACTTCGCTGTGAATTATGCTACAGGAAAATATTTCTTTTTTGGAGGTGAACTAAACGTTTTTTTCTTTAGTCACCTCAGCAGCAGAAACAACGCTTAATTAACCCCTGGATTGGAAATTGCGCAAAAGAATTGAGCAGCCAAAAATTTAAGTGGTATTTGTAGTGTAAAAACGATGTTCTTTTAAATGTATACAACAGGACTCAGGCTTAGGTTCACCCTTGGATATTCAATGTGCTGTGAGCAGATAGCATTAAATGTATATGCAGCTGCAGTGGTATGCACACTGGACTTCAGATCCAATACCCACAAAATCAGAAATAATAGACGTCTTAAGAGAAGAGTCTCTGGGACAAGATCGATGACACCACAAAATTCGCGGTTATAAAATGAGTTCTTTAGTATCGCTGTATCAGAAGCGCTGTCACCTTCCCTCAATCCAGTTCTGTGAGAGCGGTATGATGCTCCCAGCGCACACCCGGACTGTATATAGATGCGGTGACAGTCACAGAATCCCGCCGGTCTTGATTGGCTTCATCTCTGGCACATGTCATGCAGGCTATGCCATTCTTCTCCCAGGAGTGCTTTGCCCCATGTAACGCCATGTGCTCGCAGCCATTTTATCAATCAAAAGCACACTTCATTCACCCGAAGTACCCCAAAGTTCGACTTCGTTCAGAACCGAAGTTTTCCTGAAATTCTAAACGAATTCCACTTCGTTAGAATCGATTTGCCCATCTCTAACTATAATAAATATGTGTATTTTTTATTTTTGATCTTTTTGGGGGTAAATGTCACTTGCAGCAGGGAAAAAGCAGTATGTGTTTTTTATTGTATTTATTTGTATTTGTGTTTTTAACTTTTTTTACTTTCACTTTTTCTTTTCACTTTTACTTTTTTATTTTAACTGGTCCCCATAGGGGACTTGGCTCACTGATCTATTAGATCGCTGCTACAATACATAGCAGTATATATCAGTACTGCTTTGTATTGTACCTGTCAATCACCATGCCTGGCTGTGCTCTCAGATAGTGGCTGACAGGACATGGAGCCAACTGTAATATATAGCTGGTTCCATGCTCTGATCAAGTGAGCTCCGCTTGTGAGCCCGTGATCCATTGTGCGGGTACCCTTTAGTAAGAGGTTAAACTCTAATGTTGATTGTGGGCCCCATTGAAAACAGGGACCAATGTGAATGATGAGAACCTCTGTACAATGCTGCAGAATACAAATTAATAAAATAATCAGACAATATTATAAGGGAACTATGAAGTAGTACAGTACAGACTGTCATAAGGTTCTTGCACTATTTTTCATCTCTGCTTGAATACCCAGCATGCTTTCATGTAATTTCCTAATGTCTTGTGTAACATGTCTTAAATCCGGTGAGGTTAGGTTTCCAGGATCTTCTGTCCTAAATAAAAAGTACTTTATGATGGCAACAAACAAGATGAAACACATTTGTATATGAAGTAACCTTTGGATGACACACATACAGTCATATGAAAAAGTTTGGGCACCCCCTATTAATCTTAATCATTTTTAGTTCTAAATTATTTGGTTGTTGCAACAGCCATTTCCAATTTGATTTATCTAATAAATGATGAAATGAACTCAGTTATATTTTCCGGATTGAAAGGAGGTTTATTGTACAAACACAAAAATGTGCAATATGCATCTAAACCAAAATTTGACCGGTGCAAATGTATGGGCCACCACAACAGAAAAGTGACATTAATATTTAGTAGATCATCCTTTGCAAAAATAACAGCCTCTAGTCGCTTCCTGTAGCTTTATCAGTTCTGGATTTCCTGGATGAAGGTATTTTTGACTCTTCCTCTTTACAAAACAATTCAAGTTCAGTTAGAGGTTTTTGCTGGTCGCCAAGCATGGACAGCCCGCTTCAACTAAAGTTATATCATCAGATGTTCATGATATTCAGGTCTGGGGGACTGGGATGGCCATTCCAGAACATGTAATTGTTCCTCTGCGATGGATGCGCTGTGTAGATTTGGAGCTGGGTTGGGTTCATTGCTTGTGCTGAAATATCAATCCCCGGCGTAACTTCAAATTCATCACTGATTCTTGTACAGAGTATTCTGAAGAATCTGCTGATACTGAGTTGAATCCAGCGACCCTCAACTTTAACAAGATTCCTCGTGCCGGCCATTGGCCAATCAGCCCAAAGAATGAGTGGAACCTCCACCAAATTTTATCAGTGGGTAGCAAGTGTTTTTTTTGGAATGCTGTGTTTTTGGGATGCCATTTGCATTAACAGCCAGTTTGTATGACCAACAACTCAATCTTTGTTTCCTCAGTCCACAGGGACCTTCTTCAAAATGAGCTGGCTTGTTCAAATGTGCTTTTGTCATACTCAGGCGACTCTGTTTGTGCGTGCTTTCAGGAAACGGCTTTCTTTCGCATCACTCTCCAATACAGCTTCTCCTTGTGCAAAGTGGTGCTGTATTGTTGACCGTATGCACAGTGGACACATCTGCAGCAAGATGATGTGCTGCTCTTTGGAGGTGGTCTTGGATTGTCCTTGACTGTTCCACCCTCTTTCTCTGCCTTTCTGACTTTTTTCTTGGCCTGCCACTTCTGGGCTTAACAATAACTGTCCCTGTGGTCTTCCATTTCCTTAACTAATGTTCATCACCGGTGGAAACTGACGGTTAAATCTGCTGAGCAACTTTTTGATATCCTTCCCTGAACAACTATGTGTACAATCTGTGTTTTAGATTTATTTGAGAGTTGTTTTGCGGAGCCCATGAGCCACTCCTTCCAGGAGATTCAAATAGGAGATCAACTTGCAATTGGCCACCTTAATACCTTTTATCATCAATGGATTACACCTGGTATGAAGTTCAAAGTCAGTGAGGTTACAAAACCAATGTTATGCTTTCAGAAGTCGAGTACAAAGTTAGGGGTAGGAGTATTCAAATCAATAAAATGATTAAGGGTACCCAAATTTTTGCACCAGACAAAATTTGCTTTAATGCATATCTGCAATTTTATGTTAGTACAATAACCTCATTTCAATCTGGAACTATTACTGTGTCCATCAGGTTCATTAATATTCAAATTGAAATGGCTGTTGCAAACACCCAAATATTTAGAACTAAAAATGATTAAGATTAATAGGGGTGGCCAAACTTTTTCATATGACTGTATATATACGGACCTGATGAAACGCTATCCAGCGAGAAACGCGTAGTCCTGTTTTAATGTCTAAGAAAATGTGTCTTATACTTTATCAGTCTAGCGCCACTCATTCCCTCTTTTTTTACTTTTATCACACTATACGTTAGTTGTGATTTTTAATATATCACTGATTATCTTTCTATCATTCGGCAATTGCTTGGAGCCAAGGACGTGAGGGGGCTGCTCTGACTGTGACTGACCTTTATAAGCTTTGGCGAGAGTTGCGCCTCCTCATTGAGCAACAACATCAGGTTAGTGCGATGCTGACCAAGGATATAACTTTTTTTTTTCAGACGATTCTACACTAGGGAGCGCCCTTTTTTCTTCTTTTTGTTTTACAGTTATATGTAATAAAATTTAAATATATATAATAATATAAAATATTAATTTGCCATCCAAAAGGGTCATTTTATAAAAAAAAGCAGTGTAACGGCGGGGTTTTGTGGACCCCCGGACCCCCAAAGCGTTGGTATTTAAGCCACCAGGGAACGGAATCTAAGTGCCCCCGGTTTTCACCAAGCCCCGCCGAAAGGGGAGGGACTTCTGCAGCGTGAGGCCCCCAGGCGTCCCCCCTGAATGACTTCTTGCGGTGGCGGCCGGTGCAGGGCGAGATACAAAAACGTATCCAGGAATCTAGTCTTTGGGGCAGGCAAAAAAAGGTCAGGGCGGGCGGCAACGGTTGGGGTCGGGGAAAAGGAAAAAAGGTCGGGGCAGGCGACAGAGGTTCGAGTGGGGGAAAAAGAGCAAGGGCGGGTACAGGGGTTAGGGCAAACACATTTGGGGAACGCTTAAGCTAAGGCACAGGAAACATGATCCAGCGGGGAAGTGACTGGGTGCAAAACAATATATAGGGACAGCGCCCGGAAATTCCCCAAATTTAGGGGCGCACTGTCCCTTTAAATGACTTGGCGCGCGCGAAAGGGGGCGCGCAGCGCAATTCCGGCCGCAGGGGTTGAGGATCGGATAGGAGCGGGGCCGGGGAGGTGAATGGGACGGGTGGCGCCACACCGGGGAGTGCGGTCCCCCGGGGTCCCCCGTCCCCCCCCGGGAACCCCGGGGGGAACCGCGGGGGCGACCGGGTCCTTCCACGGACCGCGGCGCAACCCGTAACAAGCAGCAAGAGAAAAGTAGACAAATGATAAGGAAAGCTTTCAAATAATACCAGCCATGAATATTCTTTTTCATTTCAATGTTTTATTCCACACTGTTTTTATTCAACAAATATAAGCATCAAGTTCTTTTTTAAATATTGTACTTTAGCACTAGATTAAACCTTGGTTTTATAGATCACAATAAAAAATAGGGATTTCTCAGAATTAAAATGAATAGATAAGAGCAAAATAAAAGAAAGAATAAAAGTAAATGTAAGTGAATGGATGGGTCTGACAGGCTAAATATTGCATGGGGACATATTGTTATTACTAGGTAACAAAAGAATATTACCAAGACACTTTTAGCACCTGCAGTATTCATCTTTAAAAGGACATTATTCACTTTTAAGCATTATGTCCATAGCTGTAACATCACCACTTCTCTGATATGAATCTATCCAATTTTTTAGGGCTAGATTACAGGGCATGTCAAAGGAGCTATTACAAAGGCCCTTCTACTAGCCAATACTCTCAAATCCTTTGAGACCTTTTCAGCAGGAAGACAAAACAAGAAAAATGTAACACCACCGATATAAAATAGAAACAATATAAAAGTGATTTTACAACTTAGGCCGCATTCCTATCATGTTTGACGCCTCTACTGCAGACATCCTGTGTATACCATGAATAATGTATCTTGACATGTAACACGGTTAGAACCATAGGAAGCCATAGAGCAGATATAATCTGTTTTTGGACTGCATTTGCATATGCTTTCTGTACCACATAAAAACATGGTCTAACTTTCCTGCAATCGCTATTTTTTTAGACCAATACATTTTTTCTTCCGTCTATTGTAACGATCCGGTAGCGACAGTATAAACTGACATGTCGATCATCAGTTAACAGGTGTGGATCCACTGTGATCACAGAGGGCAAAGATGGTAGAGATGGAGACCACTCCAGGGAGTGGAGTCTAAGGCTGGCCCCCGGTCTTTACTGGAGCCCGCCACAAGGCCCGGACGGACTTCGCTGCGGGGAGCCCCCAGGTCGCTACTCCTGACATGGCTACCCGCGTTGACAGCCAAGGTGCAGGCCAGGGACACCGGACTCCGGGAGCGATGGTAGCAGGTATATAGCTGTGGGAGAAGTACAGGTCTCAGGAGGGTAGCAGATAGTTACAGCAACAGATAACAGCAAATGATAGCAGACTGATGCAATGACAGGAACAACAGGAATAAAAAGGTGCAAGATCAGCAGGTAACAAGAGTAAGGAGATCTGATGGACTAAACAAACTGACATCAGGAATCTCAGGGGTTAATTCTAGAACAGCAGAACCCAGGAGCAGGTCAGGAGCTCTGATGAACAACACAATCAACTTACCCTGGAGCAAGGACAGGAATTTCCTTATATCCCAGAAAGTTAAAGGTCACTGGCTAGGAAATTGGGATGTTGTCCCAGTAACAGAGAGTGCATGGCCTCTAGGGGGGTGCCATGGCGCACACAGGACGCCAGGAAGCACGAGCGAGGGTTGGTGAGTACTATATTCCAGCGGGCACCGCCGTCAGACATGAATGCTCGTAGCAGCAGGGAATCAGGAACCAGGACGGGTGAGAATACTAGCAGCGGGTACATAGGCCGCCGCGACCCCCAACCTGGGATCTGCATCGGAGACATGGAAGGTACGGACATGCCAACGGTCCCTGGCAGGTGAACCGTTACATCTATTGTCTAAGTGTAGTTTTTATTAGTACCATTTTAGTATACATGCTTTAAGATTACCATGTCACGCACCATGCGAGATAAAAAGGTTATATCTTCATAAATTGGACTTATGTATGTAGTAATACCAATTATGTTTAATTAGTTTAGTATTTTCTGTAATATGCTCATATGCCCATACTCCTGCTGCTTCTAACTGTCAGTGTGCTGGTGGGAGAATCAGGCAGCAGAATCATGTGGTCCACCATGGGCCTTCGCATTAGGGTCTTTGCAGGTAATCTACCAGACTGGTTAGGCAGCCTTTTACGAGGATGTAAATGTGAATTCGGTATAGAATATTTTTGCTGGATTTCCTTGGGGGTTAACCATCCCCCCTCTTCTGGATTAATTAAATAGAAAGCCAATTCAATCCCTCTTTGTAGTTGAGACCTAAAAATGTTAGATGCACCATTCTTAAAGGTTAAAGGGGTAATTTCACTAATTTTCTTGATTTTTTTCCATGCAACTATGGTATCTTGTAGGAGAACCCAGGGCTTTACCTATGGGAGAAGTGCAGAAAATTTAGTATGCACCAGTGAGTATGGTATTACAAAAGTATTATTTGCTCAATCCATTATATAATGAAATAAAGATGCTAGGTTATAACTTCTTATTTTGGGTAATCCCATTCCATCTGCCACCTTACGAAAAAAAAAGAGGGTGTTGAGAGCCATCCTTGGCCTCTTACCCCTCCAAATTTCCCAAAAGGTTATTGAAATTTGTTCAAAATCTATGTGCCTAATTAGAATAGTTAAAGTTTGCAAAGTATGTAGTAGCTTGGGAAAGCTAATCTTTTTAGGAAGGTGGCATCCACCACTAAATGTCAAGGGAAGATGCACCAGATTCTCAAAATCCTTCATTATTTTGTTGCACAATGGTGGAAAATTAAAAGTGTACAAATATTCCAGAGTCTTTCCCACCTTAATACCCTGGTATATAATGTGCTGTGAAGCAAGTGTGACAGATAATATTTGGTTCCAGAGGAGCTGAGATGTTGGGGGGTTTAATTCCAGAAGTTCACTTTTGGATATATTAACTTTGTACCCTGAACACTGTCCAAATCTGTTGATCAATTGAAAGATTTTTAGTAAGTCTCTCTAGGGATTAGACAAAAACAAAAGAACATAATCTGCAAATAATGCACATTTCACCTGTTTCGACCCCACCATTATTCCTTCATATAAAGTGGTATCCTTAAAATATCTCACAAGAGGAGCGATGGTTCCCATCTGCAGGGAAAAAGCAGGAGAGCGGAGTGTGTACCTGCACTGTGGGACTGCTGTATAAACCTGCTAGATATGTATGGAAATTTCCCATTCTTTTCATGATTACCATCACTAACCCCAGCCATTCCCACCTAAGACTATTGAATGCCCTCTCTGCATCTAAAGCCAGACTGGCTGGATGCTTCTGGCTGGATGCCATCACTTTGTTATATGTTGCTGTATGCTATCAAGGACCTCCAAAACAGTATATATGTTCCCAACTGCCAATTTTCCTTTGCTAAAGCCCATCTGAGAGGATCCCACTAACCCCGGCATCATGACGGCCAACCTATCTGCCGATATATTAGACAAGAGCTTGCGTTCAACATCAATAAGAGAGATTGGCCGTTACAATCCCGAAGCCTGCAGGCCTTTACCTGGTTTAGGTAATACCTTTATGTGTGCGTCATTTGTTTCAGGACAGATTTTCCCCAAATGGATAATATGATTGTAATATGTTTAGTAAAGGGATAATCCTATCCCCTAATGTCTTATAAAATTCCCCTGGATACCTGTCTGGCCTCAGAGCCTTAGTGGCTGCCAGATGTTTTATTACATATCTGCCTTCTTCCTCCTCTATATCTCTATAAAGCTTTTTTCTTTTGGTCCTGTGTAAAATGAGGTAATGACACTTCTTCCCAGTTTTTGACTCTTGGATTGATTCTGTCTTCTTCTTGCCTGCTACCTTAAACCAGTCAGTGACTGCTCCGTTAATACAACCTGTGAATACGCAGTGGTGAAATATAGATCCCTGTAGAGATGTTAAAGTGTGCAAACCTGTGAACCCTTAGACACTGCTAAATGGAGTAGCCGACACCAAGCCCAACTGTGGAGGCACTTTTGCTGGGCAGGCAACCCTTAAACGGTTACAATTTCCTTTTTAAGGTGCTATAGTGTAATGGAGGGAGGCATCCCCTATTATGGCTGCCTAGAATTCAATGCCAGTGGCTACAACTAACACCCATCACCCACCATGTATGGAGCAGGCTCAGTTCCTGAGCTCTTTCCACACTCTCTTCTCAACACTATAATTTACATCAAATATCAGGAAGGTGTAAAACCAAGAGATGCATTTGTTTGGCAATTTCTGAGGCCAATGATCCATTGTCATCTTTTTAGATAAAAAAAGGATCAGATCACAGCACAAGAACTTTATGCCAGGAGACCATTTCTCTTTGTTTCCCATTTGGAATCCAAGAGGCCTAATCCTGTGTAGCAAAAAGAAAGTATTGTATTTCTTGTAGTGATCTTAGGTACCTCTGTAAACATTTCTAGAGATGGGCGAATTGATTCTAACGAAGTGGAATTCGTTTAAAATTTCAGGAAAACTTCGATTCTGAATGAAGTCGAAGATTGAGGTGATTTGCGGGAACGAAGCGTGTTTTTAATTGATAAAATGGCTCCCGAGAAACATGGCGTTACATGGGGCAAAAAGTCTGGGAGGAAGAAAGGTGTAGCCTAAATGACATGTGCAGAGATGAAGCCAATCAGAGACCGGCGGGATTCTGCGACGTCACCGCACTATATAAGTCCTGGCACGACGCTGGCAGTTCACACTGCTTTCACTCTGCTGTGTAGGGAAAAGGTGCTGCTGCTGCTGTTTCCCTCATGATATCTCTTTACTTAAAGAACTAACTTTTATACAGCGATTTTTGGGGGGGTGTCACAGCTTGTCTCAGAGACTGCTTCTCTACGTTCTAATTCTGATTTTTGTGGGGTATTGGAATTGAAGTCCGTAGTGCGTCCCAATGCGCTGCATATATATTTAAGCTATCTGCTCACAGCACATTGAATATCCAAGGGTGATCTAAGCCTGTTCCTATTGTATTCAGTTAAAGGGAAACAGCGTTTTTACAATCCAAATACCATTTAAATTTTTTTGGTTGCTCATTTCTTTTTTGCGCAATTTAGATCCGGGGGTTTAAATTTAAAGCGTTGTTCTGCCGTTGTGGTCACTAAAGGAAACAGTGTTTTTCAACGCCAAAAGAAGAATTTTGGCTGTAGTATAATTCATTATCTGAAATTTAAATTACGATTTTTTTCTGTTGTTGTTTTTCCTTTAAAATACACGCCGTTTTAACAGGGCTACAAAGCTGGTAATTGTTGGCTGCACCTTTCTTTTGCGCAATTTACATCCAAGGGTTAACTAAGTATTTTTCTGCAGTTGTATTCAGTAAGAGAAAGTTTTTTTTTCACCGCCAAAGAAGAAATTTTGGCTGTAGCATAATTCATATCCGAAGGTTAATTACAAGTTTTTCTGTTGTTGTGTTCCGTAATATACATGCCGTTTTAACACGCTACAAAGCTGCTAATTGTTGGCAGCACATTTCTTTTGCGCAATTTACATCCAAGGGTTAATTAAGTATTTTTCTGCAGTTGTACTCAAGTAAAAGAAAAAGTTTTTCACCGCTAAAGAAGAATTTCTGTATCATAATTTATATCCGAAGGTTAATTAATCCTGTTTTGTGCTTTTATATTCAGTAAAATACACAGTGTTTTTAAACGGTACATACAAGTCAATTTTTCCTGGCCATTTGTGGAGCGCAATTTATTCCAAGGGGGTTTCCCAAAACTTCTTTGTGGGTTCCCTTTGGAGTCAAAAAAAAAGGGGGGGTTTTTTTTAACATATACGATATCTTCCCTTAAAAAAGTCTGTAAATTTTTTGGAAAAAAACAGTATGTTTTGACAGAAGGTGGGGGCCCTTCATATGTGAGTGGCAAAGGGGACAAAAAAATTTTCCCGGACAGGCAAAGGTCCCAGAACAGCAAGGGGACTGGCAGGGGGGGGTCACTCGGGGTTAGGCCAGAACTTTCCCGGGGTCATCTAAAACAGCCGTGTTTTTTGTTCAGCAACCCAATGGGTTTTTGTTGGTTGACCCAGGTTTCCTTTCCCCTTCCTCCCCGTGACTTTTGGGGCAACCCCAAGGGCCAAAAATCGGTTTGGGAAAGGGCAACACAACCCTTAGTTGGCATGTCCCGGGGGAGCGGGTTTTCGGGGCCCCCAAAAAAATGTGCTCAACCCCCCTCTGCCCATCTGGTTCCCCCACCAGAGGGGTCTACTATGTTTGGGCTGGGCTCCCGCGGCCCCTATACAGCGAGGGATGAAAAAATTTGAAAAAGGGCAGTTTGCAGCTACTTGGGAGGGGAAAAATGGGGCCTTTTCCCCTGCTTTTTGCCAAAAGTCGGCCAAAATATAGATGTGGAAGTGGCCTTTGGGGGGTCTGTTGTGGGAAAGGGGGAGCCTCTGCATACCAAGAAACCCGTGGGTGAGGACAGGGAGTGACGAATTTTTAAAAAACAAATCGATGATGATGTAGCCGACCCCCACTTTGGGGGGCCGGGGGAAAAACATTTGGGTTTTTAACATTGGGCAGGAGAAAAGGCGTTAGCTTGGGGTCCCGGCAGCAGTTTTCAAACCACAAGTGGGTTGTGTTGGGCCGGGGAGGGCGCAGGGGGAGCAGGGAGTGTTTAGGGGCGGGAAAACCCCAACGGCCACCGGTTTTGGGAAAACCCGCTTCGCGGTTTCCCAAAAAAAAAAAGTAGCGGCACAGGGTGCCCCCAAACTTTTTAAAGGTTTTTGGGGGGGAGGTAAGTAGTCACTCAGTGCGGAGCCCCTTTGGGAGGTTTTTAAACAAATACTCGGTGGTTTTTGGCAGTTCTTTGCTAAAACACCAGAAAAACCGAAAAATGGGTATATGTTTTTAAAACTTTGGGGAGGAAAAATGAAAACGTGGCCAGGGAGCTAACGTTCGCCCCCCACAGTCCCCGCATCAACACATGCAGCTCACCATCCGGGGGGGCCTAGAGAAAATGGCTCAGTAGTGGGGGTCCAACCTGCCGCTGCAGCGCCCAGCGCCCAGTGGCACACATGCTATTTCAGCCAGTCAAGGCTTCACCACCTCTGCAGAAGGGAGCTGTTTCTCTTTGCCATCATCTCCCGGTCCAGCTGCTCCTGCTCCTTGCTACTCATGGCGCCAGCAGTCGTTCAACGAGGCGATTGCAAAGAGACAACAGTATGTGTCCAACCATCCTAAGCGCAGAAGCTGACCATGCTCCTGTCCAAGTTGTTGGTACTGCAGTCCCTCCCTTTCCAAATGGTGGACTCTGCACCGTTCAGAGAACTAATGGCTTGTGCCGAGCCAAGATGGAGAGTTCCAAGCCGTAATTTCTTTTTCAAAAAGGCAGTACCAGCCCTTCACAAACATGTAGAACAGAAGGTGGGCCAGTCCTTGAGTTTATCCAAGGTGCACGGCAGCGCGGACGTGTGGAGCTGTAACTACAGTCAGAACCAGTACATGTCTTTTACGGCACACTGGGTGAATGTGCTTCCTGCCCAGGCACACCAACAACTTGGACAGGAGATGCCGCTTTCTCCTCCACGTTGTCAAACTGCTGCTCCTGCGCCAATGTCCGCCTCTTCCTCCTCCACCACCACCACCATCTCAGCCTCCACAAGTGCTGCTCCATCATACCACATGTGTAGGGCACAGCGGTGTCACGCAGTTCTACACCTGGCTTGCCTCGGCGAACGAAGTCACACAGGGGAGGAACTGCTCCGCGTCATGCAGCAAGAAATCGATGTGTGGCTTTCTCCGCGCCAACTGCAAATCGGAACCATGGTGACGGACAATGGGAGGAACATTTCCCCCCGCTGAAACCGAAAGGGATGGTCCAGGGCCCCTGCATGGCGAACGTTTTAATCGGTTGTGAAAAGGTTCCTAAATTCTTCCCCCGATTTTCAGAAGTTCTGAAAAGGGCCCAGGAAACAGGCAGCACTTCATCCATTCCTACAAAGCCAGGAACACCCTTCGAGTTGCAGCGGCAGAACGGCCTCCCCAAACAGCTGATATGGATGTTTCCACCCTTTGGAATTTCAGCCTCCCACAGGTTGACCGACGTAGAACAGAGAAAGGCCTTAACGATTTTTTTGATGATTCTGACGGACAGGAGTACTCCCTTTTAAACTTTGATGTCAGCCGTGTCATTCATGCATGACCCCTTCGTTTTTAGGCCATTTGGGGAGGCCCGTTTTTTGTAGTCACCGGGCTACGGGGAGGAAACGTTATCCACTGCTTCATGTCCTGGAACAGATGCTGAAAAATTGTCGGGGCAGGGGACTGGAGACTGGCGACTACATCTCGCGCCACATAGTCCGGTGTGAATGAACGGTGGGGGAGGAGAAGGGAGGGGGACATTGCAGCAGAAGCATTGTCTGGTGGAATAGGGATTTTCTCCCCAGGACGGGAAAGGGGAGAGGAGCATTGGAGGGGGGGAGATGGAGATAGGGAGACAAGGCAATACTCACAAGCAACCGTGGCAGAATACATGGAAAGGGAGGCAGGGAGGTCCTCGGAGTCACTTGGCAGATGCCCCAGAAACTGATTTGCCGGGCTGTGACAGCCAATAGTCACCCTCCGGGAGAGGGGTGACTTCTGGCTCTCCACCCATTGGGGGCCCTCGCTCCGGGTCCAAAAAGGGGGGCCTTTTTCCCCGCTGTGAGAGGGGAAACAAACTCAAATACTAAGGGAATCCTCCGTATCATTGGGCCCCTCCCAGTGCGGCATCGTCCCCCTCTACAGGTCTGACCGGGGGGGTTCCTCAGCGCTCACATATACTGCGCGGCTGCTGTGGAAGGTGGGGGTAGGACAATACCACTCCCCTCAGCAGCAATAAGTCGGAGTCACTGATGGAGCTTCCTTCAGCCGCCTAGTGGGGAGGGGAGTCGCCAGCACAGCAGGGCCTGGAGCATTCCCCGAACCAACAGGGGGTGGGGTACTTAGACAGCATTCTGTCACCCCATTTTTGAAGAAATCCCTGGACACTGGGGAGCCAACTGATTGTGGCCGCAACTTTCCCAGTTTGCAGTGGAGAACTGTCCGCCCGGCCAGAATGTGGCATCAGAGGGTTTTAGTGCGGCGGGGGCCATCGTTACCCCAAGGAAAAACCCGCTTGTCCCACGGGGAAAATTTGAACGACTGACCTTTGTCAAGATGAATCAGGCGGACGGCCCGGTTTCCCACACCAAAACCTTAGGGGTCAGATTACATCACCCCCCTGAAACCCCACCAAAACTTTTTAGAAATGAGTCTGGGTTCAAACTCCTGCCTCAGCCACTATTCTGATGTCCCCCCCCGCCGATGCCACACATCTGCTGCCGTTTTTTTCCATCTGCCCCCAACCATCTTTACCAAAACTAGTATTTCCACCCACCTCCCACTCTGTCATTGTGCCATCTATGCCTCATCTGCGCGCTGTTTTCTGGTGCCCTGACACCACACTGTTCATTGTGCCCTTCTCTGACCTCATGCTGCGCTGCTTTGTTGCTGCTGCGGGTTTCCTCCACACCCTGTCTTGTGCCACTCTCTGACTCAAGTTGTTGCTCCGCCCACCCCCACCCCTGTATTTTTGCACTCTGTGGCCTACTCCCGTTTGTGCCACCCCCACCCTGTGTCTTTTGTGCCACTGTCTGACCTCATGCTGCTGCTGTGACTGCTGCCGTGACCTCCACACTTTGTCATTGTGCCACTGTCTGACCTCATGCTGCTGCTGTGGCTGCTGCCATGACCTACACACTGTGTCATTGTGCCACTATGTGGCCTACTCCTGTTTTTGCCACCTCCAGAATGTCATTGTGCCACTGTCTGACCTCATGCTGCTGCTGTGGCTGCTGCCGTGACCTACACACTGTGTCATTGTGCCACTCTGTGGCCTACTCCTGTTTTTGCCACCTCCAGAATGTCATTGTGCCACTGTCTGACCTCATGCTGCTGTTGTGGCTGCTGCCGTGACCTACACACTCTGTCATTGTGCCACTGTCTGACCTCATGCTGCTGCTGTGGCTGCTGCCGTGACCTACACACTCTGTCATTGTGCCACTGTCTGACCTCATGCTGCTGCTGTGGCTGCTGCCGTGACCTACACACTCTGTCATTGTGCCACTCTGTGGCCTACTCCTGTTTTTTGCCAGCTCCAGAATGTCATTGTGCCATTCTCTGACCTCATGCTGCTGTGGCTTCTGCAGTCAACTCCACACTCTGTCACTGTGCCACTCTGTGGCCTACTGATGTTGCCACCTGAGCCCTCAGCTTGTTTTTTTTCCAGCTGTCGCTGCCATGACTTTATCAGGCTACATTCCCGCTTCAGTTTTTTGGTCAGTTTTGCCCTCTTAAGTGCCCAGGGAATATTATAGTGAAACGATTCTAAGAGCGGCGGCAGTCATATGCGTGTCATACTAAAACACAACATTGTATGAAGACCAAACCAAGCTCCCTGTGCATATTTAAGAATGGCACAACGTTCTACAGCACCCTACAGGCTCTGTGCAGCCTGGAAATAGCTGTTTTTTAACGTGATTCGTCTCGAAGTAATTTGGACCAAAATTAATTTTGTCTGAAAATTCGGCGAAGTCGGCGAATCGAATTTTTGAGAAATTTGACCATCTCTAATCATTTCACTTAAAGATTTTGCCACTGTAACTGAAGAAACTTTCTTCCAATGTTGTTGCAATTTGTTGGAATTACAAACTGACATTTTTTTAATGAATGACGGACAGTTGTTAACTTTGCTGAGATCTGTTTGGAACATACCATTGGGTACTATGAATACAAAAGATGTCTTCCTACCAAACAGCACCATGTATGATCCCTGCTACTGTGTGATACCACAACTGATTTTCATTTGGCATTAACGGCATAGACAATTATGTAAATCAAGCTTCATTAAGGGTGCTTTCACATACAGATGCGTTTTTGGTGCATTTTTGGATGCCTTCTTTCCGCACAAAAAAATATGCATCTGAAAAAAAATGCATCTGAAAAACGAATCAAAAACGCATATGCATTTTTGTGCAGAAAGACACAGCAATTAATGCTGTGCATTGCTGCACATAAAACGTATTCAAAAACGCATCAAAAACTCACCAAAAAAACGCACTGTGTGAAAGCCCCTAATGCAGATGTACTACCTATGAACTGAACACTTTCAATCTGTTTTGTTTCCCCAGCTGAAATTCTAGTATTTTACCATGACACTATACACGTGGTTATTAATAAATATAAATTTTATTTAACTAGAATTAAAATAAATAATTTAGGTATGACATAAAAGACTTGTTAAGGTTTTGCAGACCGCTGTCAGGATAACTCTTGCCTGTATTTTTCCAGCTTCAGGGATATAATAATCCTTATCATTTCTATCTTTTCCTCAAATCTAGACAGAGCAAAGATAGATGGACTGACATACAGGAGTCTAGCAAAGGAGAGAATAAATCTCACTGTTTTATGAATTACAATAAATCACTGTAGGTCCTAGTGTACCTGATATGTTGCATCACATTAGTGTTATTGTGTTAATCCGAGCAGCAAAAGTTTGCTTAATACTTATGAATATGCATCAATTGAGATGTCTCCATGCTCCTTGGATCTTTTTTAATGAAAATAAAATGTTCTGCAGGTGGGTGCAGCCATTTGCTAAAGCTTTCACAGGGTCATGTATATTGTCAGGCCATGCTGATCCGAGTCACGTGCCTGTGATCAAATTGACACTATCATTGTCTGTCTGCATAGCATGTTGATTGCTAGTGGTGTGCATTTGTGTGACCCACAGGCAGTTACATGAAATGACTACAATACTGGTGACCTCAAATTAAACCTCAAATACATGTCAAATGTATACAGCTAATGATTGCACACAGCAATATGAAATAATACCTTATACAGTATATTGGAAATGGTATAAAGCAGGTATATATTAAACTTCATAAGATGTATAAATAACAAATATACAAAGTCCACTCTTTAGTATAAATTTTGGGTTATCTGTATTCCTCAGGTTGATACGATTTTGTCAATACCAAATATATAGGGTTTTTATTATGTTTTAGCACTGTAAGAAAAAAACATATCTTAAATTTGCGGCACAGCGCCATTTTCTGCAACCAATAAGATTTTTATACTTGCACCTATAGACCTGAGTGGTGGTGCATTTTAATTGGTATCATTTTGGAATAGATGTGACTTTTTGATCACTTTTATTCCAATTTTTAGGGAACATGAAATTACCAAAAAAACCACAATTTTGGCATTTGGATTTAGTTTTCTTCTTACAGTGTTCAGTGTATGGGATAAATTATGCTATATTTTAATAGATCGGACTTTTACGAATGCTTCAATACCAGTTACATGTAAATTTTTTATTATTTTATTTGTAAAATGACAAAAGGGGTAATTTGAACTTTTATTTTTTATGCATTTTTTATACTTATAAATGTTTTTTTTTCCACTGCAATGTTTAATCTCCATATGGTACTTGACTACTGGAGGATGCAATCGTTAGTACACTCTTCTGCATTTTAAAAACAACGCAGAAGGGTGTACCAAAATGTTGGTTTTATCACTTCCTTCCTACCAATCCACACCCCACGATTTCACCGTAAGGGATCAGAGTGAAAGATGGTGTGTGGCAACATTTTTCATTCATTTAGACGCTACAGTCAACAAAAATTTAGTGAATTGCATGTGAGGCTCCAAAGCAGGACCAGGACAAAGTATTCTGGCTCCCTAGGCAAATAAGGCAAATGGTGGTCCCCCATGGAGTTCTCAAATGTCTGGTCCTGACCTGATGCACGGCGCCTGGCTCTTCCCAGCTAGGTGGAACGGAGGCGTGCTATCTATTTTGGAGGTGCAAGAAATTACATGCTATCTTTATCTGTTATGTTTCCAATAATTTTTTTTATTTTTAGATTTGCTTTTTGTGAACCAAAGTATAGTTTTCATTAATAGCGTGTTCAGATATCTGCGACTTTCTGATCACTTTGGTATTTAAATTGTGGGTAAGGAAAAGCAACCAAAAACCTAAATTTTGGAGCTGGGTATTTTTAATGGCTTTCAATCTGTGGTAGAAATAAGGTTATATGTTAATAGGTCAATTTTAACATCTGGTGATTCACTAATTATGCTAATTTTTTATTGTTTTTCTATTTTCTTTGTAAATTGGTAAAAGGGAGCATTTTGAACTTTTAATTTTTTTTAGATTTTGAAAAAAAATTTTAAAAAAATTTTAAAATGAAATTTTTTGGTTTGGAAAGAGCAAAAACTTAGATTCCCGAGTATCCAGCCCGAAATCTCCTGTTTTCAAACCAGTTGAGCATCTATTAGGACCATCATCATTATCATGTTCACTCTATGGATTCTCCCTCAGACACCCTCCAACATCTGTAGAATGTCAGCATAGCCCACATACCTATGAGAACTGACTAGATTGTTATTGAGTCTTATTTTAAATATTAGCTGGTGGTAAAAAAAGTGACTCAATGGTTAAATTGGGTTTAAATATGGGGAAAGCCCTTACCCATTTAAAGGGGTTGTCTCGACAATGTTTGGGGTTTTTAATTTAAAGATCTTTAAAAAACAAGCAGCTTTGCAATTTGTTCATTACAAATTTCTATGATTTTGAGCTAGCCTGTTAGTATTCTAAATAGTTCTGATCCTATATAGCCGATGTTGCCCTTTATCTTATGGGTCGGTCGAATGACCATCCCTTTAAAGACGGTCGGAGCAGAGAGCCCCCCCCGCACAAATGCTTCTGTAGTGCAGGGGGGGGGAAGGGGGACTCTGGCGTCTGTGTCTGTGCCCTGGTTAACCCTGTGTGTCCTGCTTCCTCCTGCTCTCTCACAGATAGTGTGCAGCATGACCCTGTCTGTTACTTAATCATGTATGTTTTTGGAACTGTGACATATAATATTTACGATCAGGCCTTGTGTTTTACTTTATCTCTCCATATTAGTAGACTCCTGATTTTAACACTTCCCTTGTTGTTGCTGGGAAAAGTGGAGATTGTAAGCTAAGCGGGGGATATAGGAAACCATGCCCCCCTTGCTCTATTAGCACACGCTTCATATTCCTCTCACACCCCTGATCACCCCTCTCCTGTAAACAGCCTAGGCAGACACACAGGGTGAACTCGAGAGCAACCCCCTCCCCCCCCCCCCTGTATAGAAGTTACTGCTGCCTGTGTGTGATGGAGGGGGGGAGGGAGGGAGGGGGGAGCAAAAGGGCAGACAAGTAGCACGCCCCCCTATTTTCAACTTCCCGGGCATGACAGGCTGAAAGTCGTAATGAACAACTCCTTTAAAAATGAAAGGAAAAGACAAAAACTATTTCAAGTAAATTTAAAAAAAAGCTTTTTTAAACTTTGTTGGAAAAAAAAATCAGTGCTTTCAAGATTACATTTTGTTATTTGTTTTTGAATCCCAATGGCGAAGACAAGAGGTGGGTGTGTGTTCACTGGTTTATAAAGTTTATTTTTCCGTATTTATTGGGGACTTTTGTAAGGGGATGGAAAATTTTAAATTATTATTACCAAATTAAATTTGTTGCAAAAAAAGTTGGCAATTCTACAGTTTTTGATGTTTCTTTTGTACTTGCACTTTTAATGCAGGATGTGATATGTATTAAGGTCCCGCCCCTGGGGGCTCGCTATTCAAAAATGGGGGCCCGTTACCCTTTTTTCTGATATGCCATCAATGCGTGTGGTACGAATACCCTTTTAGGATGTACTTTTTCAGATTTGTTTTATTGTAGTTTGTTACTTTTTTTAAAAACTTTCTACTTAAAACTATATCTTTGGCTTTCAGTTTGGGGATTTTTTAAAAATAGCACATAAAAAATCGCCCAAGTAAATGGTTAAACTGTGCACAATTTTTTTAAGAGTCGTGGTGTGTATTATGTTCTACTTGAGACAAGCTAGTAGCTCTGAATATCAATTTTTGTGCATTTTTTATGAAAAAATACAGTTTTATGCAAAGTTACATGAAGACACTTTTCTGTATAAAGTGCTGAGAGATATTTTGACAATGAACCAAAGGGGACATGTTTGAAAACTGTCTAAAGTCTAGATATCTTTGTTGCCCAAAGCAACACCTATCAAGAATTTCACCCCGTTCATTTTTATCAGTTGCCATATAATGAAAATATATTGGGATGCTTTGATTGGATGACTATGGGCTATAAAAAACGTCTTACACCTAGACAGTTTTCATACATGTCGCGTCAAATGTCCACATCCAGAACATACATGGCTATGCAGTTATGAGGGTATTCAGTGGGCGCATTATTGTACCATTATTTGAGCTAGCTGTGTTATGACTAAGGGTCTTTCTTGCAATGTAGACCCGAAACGCATCAATATCTATACTATGTTCGTTCTTTGATTTTAATTTTTCTACTCTGGGACAATACAGTTAATGTGGTTTTTTTTACTACGGATGTGCTGAACCACCTCCCTTCGTTGTTTCCTGGATCTGTGCACATGGTGGCCGGCGTGATGTTCGTGCACGAAGGAATCCCTAGTCGTTTTCTCATGAGGAGGATATGGTGAGCTGTTTTTTTGTTCTTATTAAACATTGTTTGGCTATTTAAACTTGCTCCCATTTATACCCTCTATACGACATCATTCTATTGAGAACACACTCATATATACAAGTGGATTCCTTAAATTGGATGTATTAATACGATCATTATACTTGTCCCATTGTATTATGGACATACAAACAAGCACCAGCAGGGATACTGCTTTTACTCCAGTTGAGAAACCCTAGAGCGTTACTCTGAGCAAACTCATATTTTTGATGGCCCTTTTTATGTGATGTTCAGAGCAATATGACATGAAAAAACAAGATGCTTAGAATTAGAAGGATGTAATGGTCAAAACAATAAAAGATATGGTGGATAGTGTTACACTCCGGTCATACATACGACAAAAAAATGATCCAAGGGGGATACGTCTAAACCCCCCTAAAATTATATCCCACTTTTCAATGTGATGAATTTTTATTAATAATTGGAATGAAATTTGACAGATTGTTTTGAAAATTTGATGACATCTTATTCTACAACTGAACAGGGAATTAAAAATTATGGGATGTTACGGTGACAACTTTACAGAAGGTTTTGCAGACTTTAGTTAACTGCATCCTGACTTTTAAACAATTGGATGAAAAATTAAAAAATTAATATACATCAAGTTAGAGGAGAACATCGTGAGTATCAAAAAAAATAAATTCATCAGAGATACAGAGGATTATCAGTCAGGACCAATTATACAGAATGGACAAAATTAAAGGCACTCCGTTACGTTCCATATTGTTAAATGAATAAATGTAAATAATCACGACGAGTTAGCTTTTAAGCCGGATATGATATTAATACTGATAAATCACCATCGATACCTACTGACTCAGATCACATGATAAAACTGGACCATGGATTGATGGCTCTCCCGTTTTCAGACACCAATCATCATACCGGCATAAAAGAGAAATACAATCAGCCAAAAAACGCAAGGAGAAAGCACACAAGAGAACCCACAGGGCGGGTAGGAAACATAAACGCAGATCCATTAAAGATTCAAGCAAGATATGGACCAAAACAGGAATCTCAGGAAGAAATAAATTCCACAAATGTAGACATAACAGTTTTAAAAATTATCAGCATACTTTCTAACGGAAATTTAACAAGCTATCCAGAACTTTTAAGCCATGGACTCAATTATGTCCCCACTTGCCATTTTGATTTAACTATTAGCACTATAAAGACTGGTTATACAGGTTTTTCAGACTTTTGACAGTAAAAAACATTTTTTATGGTCAGGATCTGAAGAAGAAAAAACAGACAATGTCTAATATTTATAGGTATAATGAGTACATCTAGATTTAATTTTTTCAGAACAAATCGTCTGTTTTTTCTCTTTAACCAGGTTGAAATCAGAGACTGTTTCGGTTAACGCCCCATAAAACATTTTTTACATAAAAAGGATGTAGTGTGCCACACATGCAAAAAGTCCGACTTTTATCATGGTCCATCACCGGGAGTTCCTGTTATGGAACAATTTCAGAACATCTTAGAACAAGAGCTTAGGGACTTGCATTACTGTACTTCTTAATAATACTTCTAGTCTCACAATTCAGAGAGAAAAGCTCTCAAAGATATTAAAAACAATCCATATATAGTTATACGGGAATCGGATAAAGGCGGGTCACATTTTCATTTCTTATAGTGATTTGTATGTATGTTAGGATATATTAATATGTTAGGGGATAGTAAAGGTATCAAAAATTACTATAGATCACTACTGTTTTATTTCCAACAACCTGTTAAACTCATTGAAGGAAGGTTGCACCTTGGGTTTATTTGAATGAAAAGAATGGTGGATAGTTTAAAGTCATTTTACTGTGTAAAACAGATTTTCCATGCCATCTACCAAGGTACACAAAACCATGTTTTCCACCACCTCTTAGGCCAATAATTTCTGGTATTGGGGTTCTTTATTGAAAAAAAATTGGCACGTGTGGTTAGACCCCAACATCCTTCACACTTGTGGTAAGATGCCCTGGCTATATTAGGGATTTCTCGTGATGTCTTTAGAACTATGGAAAATATTCAATGGAATTCTTCTTTTCCTGGGTCACATGCGATTAGAGATGGGCGAATTTCTCAAAAATTCGATTCGCCGACTTTGCCGAATTTTCCGTCAAAATTTGTTTCGGTCCGAATTGCTTAGGGACGAATAGCGTTTTATAAAAAACAGCTATTTCCAGGTGCACAGAGCCTGTGGGTGCTGATAGCTTAGAACGTTGTGCCATGGCTTAAATATGCAGAGGGAGTGGGTTTGGTCTTCATACAATGTTGTGTTTTAGTATGACACCACATATGACTGCCGCGGGTTTAGAATCGTTTCACTATAAAATTCCCGGGACATTAGAGGCAAAACTGATACAAAAACTGAAGTGAGGAATGTTAGCCTGATTAATTTCATGGCAGCGGAAAAGCTGGAAAAAAACAAGCTGAGAGCTCAGTGGATCTACAGTCGACAGAGGTGTGGAATGGGTGGACGGCAGCAAGCCACAGCAGCATTGAGGTCAGCGAGTGGCCACAATTAACATTCTGGAGGTGGCAAAAAAACAGAAAGAGGCTACACAGAGTAGTGGCACAATGACACAGTGTTTAGGTTCACGGCAGCTAGCCACAGCAGCAGAATAGAGATTCAGACTGTGGCACAATGAATTCTTGAGGTGCAAAAATGTAGTAGGCCACAGATGGCACAATGACAGAGAGTGGACGGTGACGGTGGGCTGCAGCATGAGGTCAGACAGTGGCACAATGACAGAGAGTGGAGGTCCACAGCGGCACAGCATGAGGTCAAGGAGTGCACAATGACGAGGGTGTGGAAGGTGACGGACGGCAGCCACAGCCAGTAGCATGAGGTCAGACAGGTGGCACAATGAACATTTGGAAGTTGGCAGAAAATACAGTAGTAGGCCACAGAGTGGGCACAATCGACAGAGAGTGGAGTGATGCAGCAGCTGATGAGGTTCTTGAAGAGTGGCACTATGACAGGGTGTGGGAGGGTGACCGACGGGCAGCCACAGCAGTAGCATGAGGTAGACAGTGGCACAATGATATTCTGGATGGTGGCAAAAAAAACAGTAGTAGGCAACGAGTGGCACAATGACAGAGTGTGGAGGTCACAGGGCAGCAGCCTGCATGAGGTCAGAGATTGGAACAAGAACAGGGTGTGAGAGGTGGACGGCGGCAGACACTCAGCAGGAATGAGGTCAGTCAGAGGCACAATGACATTTGGAGGTGGCAAAAACTAGTAGTAGGACAGTGTGGCACAATGAAGAGGAGTGGAGGTCACGGCAGCAGCAGCATGAGGTTCAGTCAAGAGCAGGTGGCTCAATGAAGGGTGTGGAGGTCGACCGCGAGCAGCAAAACAAACAGACAGCAGCATGAGGTCAGAGAGGTGGCAAAACATGACACAGTCGTGGATGTCACGGCATCTCAGAAACAGCAGCATGAGGTCATAGAGTGGCACAATGACATGGGAGTTGGAGGTTGGTGGCTTATTCCAGTACCTGGTAAATGTTGGTGGTAGGCAATTGAGAAAGTTGGCTGCAGATGTGTGGCATTATTTTTTTTTTTTTTTTTTTTTGCAGGTGGGTGGCCGGCATCAGAATAGTGGCGCTGAGGCAGGTAGTTTGAAAATAAAAAAAACCAGACTCATTTTTCACAGTTTGGGTGAGGCGAACATGGCTGATTATAGTCTGAAGCTATACTAAGGCATTGGTGAGTTTAATTCCTGGCGCACCGATCCAACGCTGATTCATCTTTGACAAAGGTCAGTCGTTCCACATTTCCCGTGACAAGCGGGTTCTCCTTGAGGTATCGATGGCACCCCCGCTGCATGAAACACCGCTCTGATGCACATAAAGGCGGGGCCGCACAGCTTCTCCACTGCAACTCGGCAAGTTGCGGCCACACATCACGTTTGGTGCCCAGTAGTCCAGCGGATCTTTCCCCTAAACTGAGGTGGGGCAGAGTGCTGTTCAAGTAGGCACAACTGTTGGTTCAGGGTCTGCTCCTGGTCTGCTGCTGCTGGCGACTTGCCTCCTCCTCACTAGGCGGGTGAAGAAGCTGGTTATCAGTGACTCCAGACTTAGGTTGCTGCTGATGAGCTGGTATTGCTCCTTCCACCTTCCCAGCAGCCGCGAAAGTATTACGTAAGCGCTGAAGATTACCCCCCGGTCAGACTGTCAGAGAGGGGACGATGCCGCCACCATAGGCAGCGCCAAGGACTACGCGAAGGATTTCTCTATAGTATTTGAGTTTGTCCTCCTCTCAGAAGCTTGGAAAAAGGCTCCCACATTTTGGACCGGTAGCGAAGGTCAATGGGTTGGAGAGCCAGAAGCTTCATCTCTGCCGGATTGGTGACTATTCGGCTCTGTCATAGCCAGGCAAAATTCAACATGCTGCGGGGCCATATGCACAATTGATCCGTGGGGCTCCCTGCGCCATCTCCACTGTATACTGCACGGTGCTTGCGGGTAATCTGACCTCGTCTTCCTCATCTCATCTACCTCCTACAGCTGCTCCTGCTCCTCCTCTCTTGTCACTGGGTAAAAAACTCACTCATTTTACCAGACTATGCTTCGCTCCACCAATGCCCGTCCTCCTCCTCGCCATTTCAGTCCCAACCGGACTCATGTGGCCATCGAGATGTAGTTCGGCCACGTTCAGTCCCTGCCAAGACAGATTTTTCAGCATCTGTTCCAGGTTATCGAAGCAGTGGATGACGTTATTCATCCGTAGTCCTGGCGACTGACAAATAACGTCGCCTCTCGAATGGCCTCAACAATACTGGCAGGTGTCACGCATGAGATGCCATATGGTGAACATCAAAGTTACACAGGGGTGTACTCCTGTCGCATTGGATCATCACAAAAAATCGGCTAATGGCACTTTCCTCTGTTATTACAGTCGGTCCAACATGTGCAGGGCTGGAATTCCATCAGGGTGGAAACATCGCATATCAGAATGTGTTTGGGGAGGCTGTTCTGCCGCTGACAACTAGAGAGGGGTGTTCCTGGCTTTGTATGAATGATTTGAAGTGCATTGCACAGTTTCCTGGATATTTTCAGATCATTTTGAAAAATTTGGTGGGAAAACTTCAGGAAAAATTTTCCCCAACCGATTGAACACCCTTTGGGCCCTGCAGGGGGACCCTTTGGGCCCTTTTCCCCCTCCCAAAGGTTTGGCGGGGCACCATGTTCCTCCCATTGGCCGTCACCTTTGGGTTCCCATTTTTCAATTGGCGCGGAGAAAAAACAACCCCATCGATTTCTTGCTGCATGACGGGGGGGCCCGTTTCCCCCCCTGTGTGGGGCTTTATTCGCCGAGGGAAGCCGGGTGTAGAACTTTCCGGGGACACCGCTGTTTCCTACCCCTGTGGTTTTGATGGGCAGTTCTAGTGGAGGCTGAGGGTGGTGGTGGAGGGGGGAGGGGGGCGGACCCTTGGCGCAGGAGCCGCAGTTTGGGGCAAAGTGGGGAGAAAGCGGCAAAATTTCCCGTCCAAATTTTTGGTGTGCCTGGGCCCGGATGCACATTCAACCCCGGGGCCCTTTAAAAGGCAAGTACCTTTCCCCGAACCCTTTTTAAAACTCCAGAGGGCCGCCTTTCCCCTGCACCTTGGAAAAAACCGATAAGAACAAGGATGGCCCACTTCTGTTCAAAAATATTTAAAGAAAGGGGCTAGGTAATGGGCCTTTTTTGGGGAAAAAAAATTACGGCTTGGAAAATTCCAAACTCGGGTCGGCACAAAACCATTTGTTCTCCCGAAAAAAGGTGCAGAGTCCAACCATTTGGAAAGGGGGGACTGCATTGTAACCCCCCAAAATTGGACAGGAGCACGGTCAGCTTTAGCTCTTTGGAAAGGTTTTTGGCGAAAAATTTTTGTCTCTTTGCAAAAACCCTCGCTAACGAATGCTTGGGGACCATGAGTAGGGAAAAGGGGCAAGGGGGCATCTTTGGGCCGGGAGATGATGGGGAAAAGGGGAAAAAAGTCCCCTTTTGAAGAGTGGTGGAGCCTTGAATTTGGGGGCAATGGCATGGTGCCACTGGGCGCTGCTTGGGGGCGCTTTTTGCTGGGGGCGGCAGGATTTGGCCACCCCCATCTGAAACCACGTTTTCTCCCCGGCCAACCCGGGTGGTTTTACGCTGCATGTGTTGACGCAGGGCCCCTGGGTGCCAAAAGTTAGTCCCTGGCCACGTTCACTTTTGCCCACAGATTCATAAAACCCCCTTAAACGGGTCCCCCGGTTTTCTTAAACAAAGAACGGGCCACACCGTCCGAGTATCTGATTTTACCCCCAAACGCTCCGCACTGAGTGATTTCTAGCCCGCTGCCTGCTGAGCCCTGTGCCGGGTATTTTTTTGGGGCTGCGAAAGGGGTTTTCTACCCCCTGGGGTGCTTGGGGTCCCGACCTCACACTG
Source organism: Phyllomedusa bahiana (assembly GCA_025379985.1). Lineage (NCBI taxonomy): Eukaryota > Metazoa > Chordata > Amphibia > Anura > Hylidae > Phyllomedusa > Phyllomedusa bahiana. The sequence goes on from JAODAL010009922.1 coordinate 72,889, forward strand.
CTGCCCCCCCGCTGATTTCAGGCCCCCACAAATTCCCCTTGCTGGGTGCGCCGTTGCCTGGGCGGCAAGCTGGACCCCCTCTTCTTCTGGCATCAACCCGGCTCCCAATTTGTGGTGGGGTTTACATCATCATCGATTTGAGTTTCATCGTCATTGCTGTCCTCCTCACCGGTCTTGGTATTCAGAGGCTGACCCCTCACAAAATGACCTCCCATGCCACTCTCCCACATCTATACTTTGCCGCCTACTGCAAGAAGCAGGGGATATTGGCCCATTTTTTTCGCTGCCAAGTAGCTGCTGACTGCCCTCCTCAAATTGTTCATCTCGCTATATAGTGGCATGAGCCCAGACCACATAGTAGATCTCTGGTGAGGGAACCGGATGGGCCCAGAGGCGGTTGAGGACAGGTGAGGGCCGCTGACCCGCCCCTTTGGGCCATGCCAACTAAGGGTTGTGTCTGGCGTTCCCCCCGACTCTTAGCTGGGGTTGTCAGATATCATCTGGGAGGAAGAGGATGCCCTAGTCAACCAATCAAGAACCTTTGGGGTTTTGCTGAAAAACACATGGCCGTTTAGATGACAGCGGCTGTCCGGGCCCCTCACCGGTGACCCCTGCTGCGACGTCCCCTTGCTGTTCTGCGACCTGAGCCTGCTCCAGGAATGTTTGTGCCACTGCCACTGCAGGAAGAGCCTCCCAAACCTCTCTGTCTGACATACTGTTTTTTTCTAAAAGTACAGACACTGTTTGATGAAGATATCTGTATATGATAAATAAACCCCCTGTATTTGACTCCAAATGAAACCCACTAAGAAGTTTGGGAAAACTCTTGGATATAAATTGCGCTCACAAAATTGGGCAGGAAAAATTGACTTGTATGTGCGTTCAAAAACACTGTGTATTTTACTAGATATAAAAGCACAAACAGGCTTTATTAACCTTCGGATATGAATTATGCTACAGGCAAAATTGCTTCTTTGAAAATGCTATCTGATCTACAGGCAACATATTATTGAGCAGAAAGAGAACGTTTCTTTTAGTGACCACAACAGCAGAACAATGCTTAATTAACCTTTGGATCTAAATTGTGCAAAAGAAATGAGCAACCAAAAATTACCAGCTTTTGTGCGTGTTAAATGGTGTGTATTTTACGGTAACAACAACAGAAAAACTTGTAAATAACCTTCATTTGAATTACGCTACAGGCAAAATTGCTTCTTTGGCGGTGAAAAAGACGTTTCTTTTATTGACCACAAACAGCAGAACAACGCTTAAATTTAAAACCCTGAATATAAATTGCAAAAAAAGAAATATGCTGCCAAAAATTTCCCAGCTTTGTAGCGTTTTTAAAATGGCGTGTATTTTACGGTACAGAACAACAGAAACACTTGTAATTAACCTTCTGTTATGAATTATGCTACAGGCAAAATTGCTTCTTTGGCGGTGAAAAAGAACGTTTCTTTTAGTGACCACAACAGCAGAACAACGCTTAATTAACCCCTGGATCTAAATTGTGCAAAAGAAATGAGCAACCAAAAATTACCAGCTTTGAAAGCATGTTAAAATGGCGTGTATTTTATGGTACAGAATAACAGAAACACTTGTAATTAACCTTCGGCTATGAATTATGCTACAGGCAAAATTTATTTTTTGGTGGTGAAAAAGAACGGTTCTTTTAGTGACCACAACAGCAGAACTAAGCTTAATTAAACCCTGGATTTAAATTGCACAATAGAAATGAGCAACCAAAAATTACCAGCTTTGTAGTGTGTTAAAATGGCGTGTATTTACGGTACAGAACAACAGAAACACTTGTAATTAACCTTCGGTTATGAATCATGCTACAGGCAAAATTTCTTTTTTGGCGGTGAAAAAGAACGTTTCTTTTAGTGACCACAACAGCAGAACAACGCTTAATTAACCCCTGGTCAAAAATTGCGCAAAGAAATGAGCAACCAAAAATTACCAGCTTTGTAGTGTGTTAACATGGCGTGTATTTTACAGTACAGAACAACAGAAACACTTGTAATTAACCTTCATTTATGAATTATGCTACAGGCAAAATTTCTTTTTTGGTGGTGAAAAATAGAGTTTCTTTTAGTGACCACAACAGAAAAAACAACGCTTAATTAACCCTGGATCTAAATTGCGAAAAAGAAATGAGCAACCAAAAATTAAAGGGGATTTGGATTGTAAAAACGCTGTTTCTTTAAATGAATACAACAGGAACGGCTTAGATAACCCTTTGATATTCAATGTGCTGTGAGCCCGATAGCATTAAAATATATGCAGCTGTATTGGACGCACACTGGACTTCAGTTCCAATACCCCACAAAATCAGAAATTAGAAGTAAGAGAAGCAGTCTCTGAGACAAGCTGTGACAACCCCCCAAAAAATCGCTGTATAAAATGAGTTCTTTAGTATCAGCTGTCATAAGCAGCCGGGCAGCACCTTCCTACTCAGTACAGTGAGAGCGGTATGAGCTCCCCGCGTCGCGCCCGGACTTATATTTGTGCGGTTGATGTCACAGAATCCCGCCTGTTCTGATTGGCTTCATCTCTGCACAAGTCATGCAGGCTATGCCCTTCTTTCCCCCCAGAGTTCTTTGCCCCCTGTAACGCCATGGCTCGCAGCCATTTTATCAATCAAAAACACGCTTCGTTCCCCCCGAATCACCCCCAAACTTCGACTTTGTTCAGAATCGAAGTTTTCCTGAAATTCTAAACGAATTCCACTTCGTTAGAATCGATTCGCCCATCTCTATATGCGATATTATCGCCCTGTACACGTCCATTCCTCATGATAGAGTAGTTGTAGCAGTAACAGAACAATTACATAAATATACTGATTATAGATTAGAATTGAAGGAGTTTATTATTACTGTGATAACTTTTCTCATGTGAAAAAAACTTTGAGATTCTTAGTTCACATGTTTTTGATCAAAAAATGCTTAAGCCACCCACTAACTTACAACGTGATCTCAGGTCGGGGGGTCCTACGCTATCTTTACCTCTCAATAGAACCAAATTAAGGCCTCTCATTGGGTCAACCGACCTCCATTATCCAGAGAGAAAGAAATAAAAAAACGCACCAACCTTGCAAGCTGCACTCATATAACAGCCTGTGAAAGTGGGCGGGGTTTCAGGGAAACCAAAATGGAAGCATCCCTTCCTCCCTATTAGATTAAAAGCAATATATACCAAATACAAAGTATAGTTCTGCAAAAAAAACATTTCTGAAAAAACACAATGTGAACCTGGGTGCCACTGTCAGGGTTGCGGCATATATATATATACACACGCACACCATTACCAGTTGCACACCACTGCAAAAAGGGCAATACATTACATGGAAATCCCTAAAGAAGCATTTATGCTATCTATCGTACATGAAAAAATCTTTGAGATTCTTAGTTCACATGTGTTTGAACAATATATGCTTAAGCCACCCACGAACGTACAACGTGATCTCTGGTCGGGTGGTCCTAAGCTATCTCTTGTGGTCAAGTCTGTCTTCAAATACAGGGTTGTCCGATGGGAGCCATTTTTTCACCTTCTTTGGCCAACATTTATGTGTCTTGGTGGGAAGAGAGATACATTTATTCTGCATCCAATCCTTTTGTGGATTCCATCTTCTGGTACGGAAGATTCATAGATGACACGTTAATGATATGGTGTGGTGATGTGTCTTCCGTACCGGATTTTGTTAATCACATCAATAATAATTCAGACAACCTTCAATTTACATTTTATTGTGATTCCAATAACATTTCTTTTTTGGATCTTTTTCTTTCTATTGATACACAATCTAATCACATTTGTAATTCTACTTATAGAAAATCTATTTCAGGGAATGCGATACTACATGCATCTAGCTGTCATCCTAGACATGTTATTAAAAATTTGCCAGTAGGAGAATTTGTAAGGGCTAGGCGCACATGCAATAATGACACAGCGTATAACAAAGAAAAAATTCTTATTAGGGAGAGAATGAGTAGGAGAGGTTATTCCCCACAAGACCTTATTCGGGCTGTGAGGATAGCGTGACAGTCAACAGTGTCTCCCGAAACATGTCAGCGGCAACATCTCTCTGATCCTATGCCAGCTATTGCACTGTTTTTGCTCATTTTCATGGCTTTTTGCTCTTAAATAAATTTCCCTGTTTGCATTACTCCTGGTGCCTACCGTGGACTTGCTTTTCCTGTTGCATTGTGCGCCTCTTGGAGCATGGTGTGTGCACAGGAGCAACTCAGAGGACTCATCATCATACTATAGGTGAGCTGGTGTTTCCATTTCTTATACTCGTCTTTCTTGCAATGTAGACCCGAAACGCGTCAATAGCTATACTATGTTCGTCCTTTGATTTTAATTTTTCTACTCTGGGACAATAAAGTTAATGTTTTTTTACCTACGGAGTGCTGAACCACCTACCTTCGTGGTTTCCTGGATTATTGTATCAAGACAGTTTACTGAATATACTGTTATTCTGCTACAATGTGCAAATATGTCATAGAACAATATGCAATAAAGAGATCTCTCTAGTAACCGTTTTACACCTGGGCCTATAACCTTGACAATGGGGCATCCTCCACATCTAGAGGAAAGAAGATTTCACAACTAAAATAGATAGGGATTCTTTACTGTAAGAGCGGTCAGACTATGGAAGAGGTTGTGATGGTGGATTCATTGAACAGGTTGAAGAAGGGCATAGATGTGTTTTTTTTGTTTTTTTTTAAATATAATATACAGGCAGCTGCTACAGTGACATCAAGAGGACAGAAAAAATATGGAGGCTTGTATCCACGTTAAATACTGTATGTATATAGTTAACCTGGATACAAGCCTCCATATTTTTTCTGTCCTCTTGATGTCACTGTAGCAGCTGCCTGTACTGTTATATATATATCAACTATGTTTGGAGAAAAGGCAAAAAAAGATGGTTCAGCTCACCTATGCAACTTCCCAAAACCAGCGGAGACTCGGTAAGTAGACGAGTGACGACCACTTCCAAAATTATTGTAGTTGCAAAAAACACACAGCGTGCTTGTATACCAGCTACACAGCTGACAGGGAAGGATTTCACGGTTTCAAATTTTTCATGCACATGAGGAGGTGTTGCATATGTGGGCTCACATAACGATGATCAGGGCCGGACTGGGACCAAAAACCAGCCCTGGCACAAAACCCCTACCAGCCCACATACAATATCCGCCCCCACACAATATCCGCCCCAACATACAATATCCGCCCCCACATACAATATCCGCCGCCACGTACAATATCCGCCGCCACGAGCCCACATACAATATCCGCCCCACATACAATATTCGCCCCCACGAGCCCACATACAATATCCGCCACTCTGCTGTAATAAACACCACTATAAACATCAGCAAGAAAGTAAACTTGGCGCACAGCAGCTCCTATTCACAGGGATATGGACAAGCATACAGTTGTTTTTACAATTAGGGACAAGTGTAGGCTGCCCCTATATAAATGCTGATATAACTTACAATACCGCTATGTAGTGGTCAAGTCACATGACAATGAATACAGCACTGATCCAACAGAAGCAAAATAACCCCTGACATCAGGGACTCACTGGAGACGGCAATATGTTTAGAGTGCTTTTTTTTTCCCTTTTTTTCTTCATTGGCCCCGAAAACCAAAGATGATTCTCCCGCCTTTTTCTGTCTCTGCAGGGAATTTTCCCCACAACATCTTTTAAAAAATCACTTTTTGAGCCCCCTTTTTTTACCTCTTTCCCCCCCGTGTACAGCTCCCCCTTCATAGCAACCCAATTTGGGTTTTAGTGACCTCTTTGTGCCCCTAACAGTTAAAATTCCCCACGGACACTCTGGGGCTCCCCCTTTTTGTACACAGTCTTAGTTAAATTTTTTCTTCAAAAATTTAATAGGAAGGGTTTAAAAATTCATACAGGACATAGGTACGCCCTAAATTTTAGTTTAAAAGGTAGACCCCCTTTGGGAAGTAAATAAATTTGGCCCCGGGAGGTAAAAAATATAGGCCCCCTATTGGTTTTAGTTACCTAAACAAGGTGATAAATAGGTCAAAAATCAGGTTGGCCACAGCAATCCGAAAAATCCCAACCCGTTTTGGCCCCGCCGGGGCCGGGAATGGCAGCAGTTTAAACCCGGCCCGGTTTTTCAAAATCCCATGGGAATAGTTGGGCCTTTACAAAGGGGTTGGGCACAATGGTTTTTGGGCACAAAAAATTTCTTACCAAAATACTTGTGTCTGCAAAAAAAGGGGGACCCGAGGGCAGACGGGTTTATTTGGATGCGGCAGGTAAAGGGGCCCCGGGGAAGGGGGGGGACGGTTTTTTGGTGAGGCCCAAAAGGTGGAGGGGGCTGCATTTCGGGGGCCCAAGGAGGTGGAGGGGTGGCTTTATGCTGAGGCCCCAGGGAAAATGGAGGATGGCTGCATGCTGAGGGCCCAAAGGGGGGTGGAGGTTGGGTGCATGCGACCCAAGAGAGGTGGAGGTGGCCTTTAAAGCTGAGGCCCCAGGGGAAATGGAGGCCCGGCTGCAACTGAAGGGCCCCGGGAGGTGGAGGGTGGGGGCATGCTGAAACCCCAAGAAAAGGGGGAGGCTGGCTGCAAGCTGAGGTCCCCAAAGGGGGGTGGAGGCTGGCGCATGCGATTTCCCAGGGGGGTGGAGGCTGGCTGCATGGGTGAGGCCCCCGGGGGTGGAAAAGGGTGGCTGCATGCTGAGGCCCCCGGGGGTTGGGGGGCTGGTGCATGGTGAAGGGCCCCCGGGGGGTGGAAAGGGGGCTGCCTGCTGAGGCCCCCGGGAGGGTGGGGGTGGTAAAATTTCGGGGGCCCCAGGGAGGTGGAGGTGGGGTGCATGCTGAGGCCCCCGGGGGTGGAGGGGACATTCTGAGGGGCCCGGGGGGTGGGGCTGGCTGCATTTCCTTTAGGCCCCAGGGGGGTTGGGGGCCCGGGTGCATCTGAGGGGCCCCAGGGGGTGGAGGCAGGCTGGGATGCTGAGGCCCCAGGGAGGTTGGGGGGCAGGGACAAGCTGAGGGGCCCCCCGGGAGGGGAGGGGAGGCTAAATGCTGAGGCCCCCGGGAGGTGGAGGCCCTTTCATGCTGGGCCCCAGGGAGGGGGAGGCGGCAAATGTGAGGCCCCCCGGGGGGTGGAGGAAGGGTAAAATGCTGAGGCCCCCGGGGGGTGGAGACAGGCTACAGGCTTAGGACCCGGGGGGGTTGGGGGCTGGCTTCCTGCTTTTAGGTCCCAGGGGGTGGAGGCCCGGCTTGGAAGGGTGAGGGGGGCCCCAAAAGGTGGGGGCAGGCCTTTCATGCTGAGGCCCCAGGGGGGTGGAGGCCCGGGTACATGCTGAGGGCCCCCGGGAGGTGGAGGGGGGTTTCATGCGAGGCCCCCCCGGGGGGTGGGGGCAGGCCCACAAGCGGTCCCAGGGAGGGGGAGGTGGCTGGGATGCTGGGTTCCCCGGGGGGTGGAGGCTGGCTGCAAAGCTGTGGTCCCAAGGGGGGGTGGAGGGGGCCCGCATGAGGTTTCCCCGGGGGGTGGAGGCGGGTGCACTGAGGGGCCCCGGGAGGTGGGGGGCTTTGGGTGCATGCGAGGCCCCCAGGGAGGGGGAGGGTGGGTGCATTCTGAGGCCCCGGGAGGTTGGAAAGGGTGGGTGCAGTGAGGCCCCAGGGGGGTGGAAAAGGTGGGTGCATCTGAGGCCCCAGGGAGGTGGGGGCTTGGGGTGCATCTGAGGCCCCAGGGGGGGTGGGACCCGGCCCGCAAAGTGGGCCCCCCGGAGGTGGAGGCTGCTGATGCTGAGGCCCCGGGAAGTGGGGGGCTGGGTGCATGGGTGGGGTCCCAGGGAGTGGAGGCTGGGTGCATGCTGAGGCCCCAGGAGGGGGGGGGGCTGGCTTTCATGATGAAAGGGCCCAGGGAGGTGGAGGCTGGCTGCATGCTGAGGCCCCTGGGGGTGGAGGCTGGCTGCATGCTGAGGGCCCCCCGGGGGGTGGAGGGGCCCGCAATGAAAAGGGCCCCAAAGGGGGGGCGGAGGAAGGCTGCATCTCAGGCCCCCGGGGGGGGGGCTTCTGCAAAGCTGGGCCCCATGGAGGTTTGGGGGCTGGGCGCATGTGAGGGGGCCCCCGGGGGGTGGAGGGGGCGGGATGCTTTAGGCCCCGGGAGGTGGAAAGGGGCTGCATGCTGAGGGCCCCCTGGGGTGGAGGCTGGCCGCATGCTGAGGCCCCCGGAGGTTTGGGGGTGGCCCACATGCTGAGCCCCGGGAGGTGGAGGCTGGCTGCATGCTGGAAGGTCCCCGGGGGTGGAGGGGGCTACATGCTGAGGGCCCAAGGGAGGTTGGGGGCTGGGTACAAGCTGAGGGCCCCCGGGGGGGAGGCTGGCTGCATGAGGGCCCCAGGGGGATGGGGGCTGGCTGCATCTGAGGCCCCCCCGGGGGGTGGAGGCGGCTGCATGCTGAGGCCCCAGGGAGGGGAGGCTGGCTGATGCGGGGCCCCAGGGGGGTGGGGGCTGGTACTTGGGGGGGGCCCCCGGGGGGTGGAGGCGGCTAATTTCTTTAGACCCCAGGGGGGTGGGGGGCAGGTTTCATGCTGACGCCCCAGGGAGGTGGGGGGAAAGGGTGCATGTGAGGGGCCCCCGGAGGGGGAGGCGGCAAAATTTCGAGACCCCCGGGAGGGGGAGGGGCTGCAAAGCTGAGCCCCAGGGGGGTTTGGGGGCAGGGAAAAGTGAAACCCCCGGGAGGTGGGGGCGGCTGCTCGACCCCAGGGGGGTGGGGGGAAAGGGTTCATGCTGAGGGCCCCGGGGGGGGGAGGCTGGCTGCCCTGCTGAGGCCCCAGGGAGGTGGAGGCGGCTTTCATGCTGAGGGCCCCCTTTGGGGGGGCGGCTGCTGGGAGGCCCCAAAGGGGGGAGGGGAGGGTACTTCTGAGGCCCCGGGGGGTGGAGGGTGGCTGGGGGGCGAGGCCCCAGGGAAAGGTTGGGGGGCTGCTCGCATGTGGGGGGCCCGGGAGGTGGTGGGGGGGGCCTGGCAGGGGGGGGTGAGGCCCGGAGAGTTAAAAGGCCACTACCAGGGCCCAAAGGGGAAAAATCCCCGCAGGAGCAACTTCCCTTTTTGCAGGGAGGTTTATCTGCCCCAGGTTCCGGGGGGGGCCCGGGGCTGAGCTCGGGGAACCGGGACTCAGTCTCTTCTCCTGAGCCCGGGCGCCTGGCCCCCCCCCCTGGGCGGGGCTTTCCCGGCCCCCCCCCCTGAGCTCACTTTTGCTGTGCTGCTGCCCGGGGCCCCCCTTTCCCCCTGCCTCAGTAATGAAGCGCCACGGGGGAGCTGCGCCCCACAGCACAGACTTTATGTCCCGATGGTGTCAGAAGGGGTTTCTGGGGGGGTGGGGGCCCACACAGCAGCCCGTGGCCCTCGCCCGTGACCCCCCCCCAAACATAATGTCCTTCACCCGCGGGGCTGCTTTTCCCGTAATTTAAAAAAGGTAGGGGCCCGCGTCAGCTGATTGAAAGTTAAAAGCAGGCGGCCCAGGGGTCCCCAAAAGGGCCCCCCCGGGGATTTCCCCCCGGGCCCCGGGGAGGTGCTAATCCCCGGGGGGACATGATTAAAAATCAATTTTCCCGAAAGTATTAATTTTTAAAAAAGCCGAGCCAGAATAAAGGGATGCATCCGAAACGCGTCGTTGGTGGCGTCGAGGAAATGAGTTATCAAATTTTTATTGAGCCCACTTTGCAACACCTCTTCGGGCATGAAAAAATTTTAAAAAACCCTGAAAATTATTTTTTTTTTTGTCTTTTTTTAAAGGTTGATAAAAAAAAATTTTTGGAAATTTTAAAAGAATCCCCCTCGTTTTTTGGTTTAAAATCCCTTCCCCTCCAGCTGTTTTAGTTTGTTTTTACAAGCCGTGTGGCTTTTTTTCAAATTTTCAACCCATGTTTAGTATAATTTTTGTCTTAGTTTAGTATTTTAGGTTTTAATTTAAATTTAAAAGTGGGAAAATTTTTCCCAAAAAAACCCAAAAAAAACCCCCGGAAACCCAAAATGGTTAAAACTTAAAACATTTTGATCTAAAAAGTATCTGAGGTTTTTAGAAAAACCCCCTTTAAAGGGACCCTTTTTTTGGGTTGGGACTGTAAAGTTTTGGGTTATTCGATGTGATAATTTCAAATCCCCAACTACATTTTCAAAGAAAAAAGCTTCAACTTAAATACAGAAATATTGTTCCATTTGTGAACTTTTGCTGGGTATAACTCCACACATCCGAGAAAATCATAACATGCACACAGCCCTTTTTTTAAATTTTTGTACACCATTAAAGTTCCCCAGCTTTGATTTAAATGTAAGAGAAAAATTTAAAAAGACCAAAAATTGACGTGCCCCCTGGCCTCCCCTGCCACGCCAGGCCCCTCCAAATATTAAAGTCAGTTTGAAGATTTTCTGGAGCCGTCAGAACATCGTGACTAAAGCAAATCAGCTGAAGGTTCCATAGGAGACTTATATCGTCATAGACCAAAGAATGAGGAAAATGTGAAGCTTTAAAACAAAACAAAAGGGGCACTGAACACAGAAATTTATTGCAGTAAAGGGATCCCAAACCCTCCAGACTGTTTCTCAAAATGCTTTTTTAAACAAATTTGTTTTTTATGTACATACAAAAAATTAAACCCTTTCCCCCCCATAAGGTGATTTCCCGGGGGTATTTTAAAAAAAAAAAAAAAAAACACTACTGCAGTTTTTAATGCAATTTTTTTTTTTTTTTTTTTTTTTTTTTAAGCCCCAAATCGAAATTTTATCCGGAGGAAAAAGGGAGAAACATTTCCCTTTTTTTTTGCTTCCCCATCCCTTTTGAAAACTGGATAAAAACTGCCCGAGGGTTTTTTCCCTTTTCAAATATGGGAAAAAACCATCATCATATAAATAACCAAAAAAATTTTAAAATTTTTTCCCCATTTCCAAAAATTAAAGATATGTCATAGACAGGAAAAGGGGTTTCAGCAAAAGGGGTACCCATACGTCCCATACATTGTGGGAGTCAAATTTTGAAACCTTTAAAAAATAGTGACAGGGAAAACCCGTTGGGATGTTACAAACTGGGGACATCGATAACTTTTCCCGGGGTTTGGGGGTTGAGTTTAAATTCACCCCTTTGGCCACCCTAGGGGTTTTGGGCTTCAAAATGAGAATTTTTTGAATTGTAATTTTCCCTTGGGAACATTTCTTTTTCCTTAAAAAAAAAAAAATAGATTAGAATTGAAAATCTGCAAAACAAAGTGAAATTTTGAAACTTCACATCCGCTTTAATATCTGTGAAACAACTGGAGGGTTAACAAACTTCCTAAATATTGTTTTAAAAACTTTAAGGGGTAACGTTTTTTTCAAATTTGTGGGGGTTTAAGGGGGGGTTTTTTGCCCTTTTAGCGTTTAAATCCCTTCCAAAAAATTTTTGGTGTTGCATTTTTTAGAAAAATGGAAAAATTTTAACTAAATTTTGTACCCCCCAAAACTTTAAAAAAAAGAAAGGGCATTTAAAAAATTTAAAAATATGGTTTAAATTTCTAGTTAAAAACTATTATTAATTTTTTGGGGTAAAAAATCTTAAAACCCCAAAAATTTTTTTTATTTTTTAAAATGCCTATTTTTTTCAAAATTTTCATAACATTTTGATACTTTTTTCCCGTAAATAAGGGGTATTGTTAAAAATTATTACTAAATTTAAGGGTTTTGTTGATGAAAAAGCCTTTTTTGAAACTGGGTTGTTGCTGCTCGAGCTGGTTTAGTAAAGGGGGGCGACCAAGCTCGTGCAGCTCTTCCCTATTCATCCCTATAAAAGTTACAAATATAGCTAATCACAATTGGCTGTGTTTGGAGCTGCCATAGAAAATAACGGAAAGAACTGGGCAAAAGCAGCCCTATCCATGTTCTCTGAGCTTTTCTTGTAGCGGGCTATGAGCCAGCTTCCACAGGGAATTTTGCATCATGGCAAAATCCCTTTAAAGCTAAATTTGTCATGAGAAAATGATCTCTAAATTGCATGGATAGATAAAAGCATTAAAAAGTTATTCCTACATAAAGTGACATCTCAAATTTGAAAAATGGGGCCATGTATAGAGGTCAAAACTAGCTGAGGTGGTCAGGGATTAAAAGGACCCAGCCAACTTCCTTATACTGCCCTTACTAAAGTTTGGACAGACACATTGGTTTTCATAAGTCAGTCACTCAGGGCCACTGCTACTTGGTCTGTTCTTTCTACCATGCAGATTATCTCAATTGTATGTGCATCCTCCACCAACTACTCCTGTGTGACATAATCACACCACCAGTGCTACTGCCTATCCTATGCCCCAAGCCTGAGGCAAAGGGTCTCAGGCTTATGGCCTAGAACATGCATGAAGTAGCACCCTAGTGCAGGCAGACACACCGAGGGAGTAGGGAGAAGGGAGTATTTTTATTTTTTTATTTCCATTGAGGTTCCTATATACCGGGAGGCAGAGACCGAATGTAAAAAAATCCAGAAAATCACATTGTATGATTTTTACATAATTAGTTTGCATTTTATTACATAAAATAAGTATTTGATACAATAGAAAAACAGAACTTAATATTTGATACATAAACATTTGTTTGCAATTACAGAGGTCAGATGTGTCCTGTGGTTCTTGATCAAGTTTGTACACACTACAGCAGTGAATTTGGCCCACTCCTCCATACAGATCTTCTGCAGATCTTTCAGGTTTTGGGGCTGTCGCTGAGCTACATTGAGTTTCAGCTTCTTCCAAAGATTTTCGATTCAGGTCTGGAGGCTAGCCAGGCCACTCCAGGATCTTGAAATGCTTCTTATGGAGCCACTCCTTAGTTGCCCCGGCTGTTTGCTTCGGGTCATTGTCCTCCTGGAAGACCCAGCCACGACCCAATGCTGTTACTGAGGGAAGGAGGTTGTTGGCCAAAATGTCACGATACATGGCCCCCTCCATCCTCCCTTCAATACAGTGCAGTCGTCCTGTTCCCTTTTGAGAAAAGCACCCCTCAAAGTATGATGTTTCCACCCCTATGCTATATGGTTGGGACGGTGTTGTTGGGGTTTTAATCATCCTTCTTCTTCCTCCAATCATGACGAGTAGAGTTAATACCAAATAGTTATATTTTGGTCTCATCTAATAAGATGACCTTCTCCCATGCCTCCTCTGGATCATCCATATGGTCATTGGTGAACTTCAAATGGGTCTGGACATGTACTGGAGTGAGCAGGGTGTCCTGCAGGATTTTAATTCATGATGATGTAGTGTGTTACTAACGTTAGTCTTTGAGACTGTGGTCTCAGCTCTTTTCAGGTCATTGACCAGGTCCTCCCATGTAGTTCTGGGCTGATTCCTGACCTTTCTCAGAATCATCCTTACTCCACGAGATGAGATATTGTATGGTGTCACACAAAGTTCAGAAAAAGCACACTAGTAGCACTCATCCTTCAGGTGGTTCTGGTTAACATATAGGATCCTGGGTGTGATGTTGGCTCTCTGCACAGATTGCCGGCCCGTTCAATTCAGAGACACAGAACCCATCTCCTTCCTGAGCGGTATGATGGTTGGATATTCCCATCTTGTTTGTACTTGGTATTAAAAAAAAAAATTTGATTGTATCTCAAGGATATCTGGGACATTGCACCAAGGATGATTCAGACAATTTGCAAGTCCAATTATCTTCCTGATATCTTGGATGATTTCTTTAGACTTTCCCATGATGTTACAAACAGAAGCAGTGTGTTTCTGTTCTGCATTAAAATACACCCACAGGTGTGTCTCTAATTAACTCAAATGTTGCTAATAAATCTATCAGCAGCTTCCAAAGACATGGCATCATCATATGGGCTGTGTCCCAAATTGTATCAACCCTAGTAATCTAGTGTTATGTAAACTTTTTGACTTTTGCAAAGTAATAAAAAATGCTTTAAACTATTTTCTCTTCAATTTTTTTTATTTTTCTGGCATTTGGCAAATATAAATAATTTTGGTAATCCTAATTGACCTAAAAATGGGTAAGGTTTCATGTCAGTTAGTGAGATAAACATGCATATATATTTTATATAGTGTATGTCAACTTCTGGTTTCAACTGTACCTACCTGGCTACTAAGGGACCTACGTGCCTACCAGGGAGGCTACCTACCTTGCTACCCGGGGAGCGACCTACTTGCCTGCCACGGGCCTTATCTCCCTCAGCATGACCTATATGGAGGTGCCTACACCTCTTTATTTAATGGGTTACCTTATAAGGAGCTGGCTCTACAAATGGCGGTCCCCGTATATTTACCTGAATGGGTTTTTACCTACTTAATAGGACAAGTATGCCTACTATTTTTTCTAACTTGTTTTGTAGGGCTAACCTACCTAAAAGGCACTTCTATCTACCTGCCTAATTTGCAGGGCTACCTACTATTTGGGATCTGTACCTATTGTGACAAAGCACAAGGCCTTGTCATAGAAGGCCGATATGTGCCACCGCACCTTAGGGCTGCGGTGGAGTGAGCCAGAGAAATGGTCGTGCAACCTTAGGTTGAGACAAGCTTGTATATTTTTTTTTCACTGCTTTAAGCAGGTGATTCCTGGGTCTGGCTTTAACTGGTGCAGTTTAGAGCTGGGTGGGGAATGCCTCCCTCTTATCCACTCCAGGTTTTCCTGGCCTATAACGCAGCGGGTCAGGTGTCCGGAGTGGAGTGGTAGCACTCCCAAGCCCAGGAGTGTGAGAGGAAGGTTCCTCTGGTACAGGCACGAGAAGCTGGACTTATCCTGTGTTACGGAGCTGTTGATTGTTTGTTTTGTTTTGGTTGTTTTTGTGTTTTGGTTTGTTGTTTGTGTGTGTTTTTGGTTGTTTGTTTGTGTTTGGTTTTGTGTTTTGTTTGGTTGTTTGGTGTGTGGGTGTTGTTTGTGTTCGTGGTTTGTGTGTTTGTGTGTGTTTTGTGGTTTGGTTTTTGTTGTTTGGTGTGTGTTTTTTGTGTGTGGTGTTTTGTTGGGTTTTGTTGTTGGTGTTTTTTGTGTTTTTTTTTGTGTGTTTTTTGTTGTGTTAGTTGGTGTGGGTTGTTGTGTTTTTGTGTGTGTGTTGTGTTTTTTTGTGTGTGGTGGTTGTTTGTTTTTGTGTGTTTTGTTTTTTGTGGGTTGTTTTTGTTGTTTTGGTTATTGTTGTGTTTTGTGGGTTTTTGTCTTCCTTGTTTTGTTTGTTTGTTGCTTAGTTTTTGTTGTGTGTGTGTGTTGTTTGTTTGTGTTTGTGGTAGTGGTATGTTTGTTTGTTTGTGTGTGTTTTTTGTGTTGTGGGTGTTGTTATTTGGTGTTTTTTTGGTGTGTTGTGTTGTTTTAGTGTGTGTTTTTTGGTTGTTTTTTTGTTTTTGTTTTTGTGGGTTTTTTGGGTTGTGTTGTTTGTTTGTTCTTTGGTTGTGTTTGTGTGTTGTTTGTGTTTTGTGTGTGTGTTGTTGTTGTGTTTTTTTGTTTGGTTGTGTTTGTGGTTGTTGTTGGTGTGTTGGTCTCCTGGTGGTCTGTTGTGGTGTGTGTTTGTGTTGGTTGTGTTTTGTTTTTTTGGGTTTTTGTGTTTGGTTTTTTGGTTGTTGTTAGTGTTTTGTGTGCTTTGTTTTGTGGTGTGTGTGGTTTGTTTTTTTCTTTTTTTTTGTTTTGTGTTTTTTTTGTTTTTGTGTGTTGTGGTGGTCTTTTGTATGTTTTTGGTGTGTTATGGTGTCTGTTGTGTGGTGTTATTGTTTGTTGTTTTTGTTTTGTTGTGTGTGTTTGGTTTTTGTCTGGTTGTTTTTGGGTTTTTTGTTTGTTTTTTGTTTGTGGTGTTGTTTTGTTTGGTGTTTGTTTTGTTGTTTCGTTGTTTGTTGTTTTGTTGTTGTGTTTTTTGGTTGTGTTTGTGTGTTTGTCTGTGTGTGTTTGTGTTGCTTCGTTTGTGTTGTGCTGGTTGTTGTTTGTTTGGTTGTGTTGGTTTGGTGTTTGTTGTTGTTACTGTGCTGTTTATTGTTGTTTGTTGTTGTTGTGTGGGTTTTGTGTGTTTTGTTGTTGTTTGTGTGTGTGTGGTGGTTTGGTTTGGTTAGGGTTTTTGCTGTGGCGGTTGTTTGTTTTTGTGTTTGTTGTTTGTGTGTTTGTGTTTGTTTGTGTTTTGTTTGTTTTTTTGTGTTTGTGTTTTTGTTGTGTTTGTGTTGTGTTTGTGTTGTTTTTTGTGTGTTTTTTTGTTTGTGTTTTTATGTTTGTTGTTGTTGTTGTTTTTGTTTGGTTGTGTGTTTTGTGTTTGTTTAAGTTTGTTTTGTTTTGTGTTTGTCTGGTTTGTTTTTTTTGTTTGTTTCGGTGTGTTGTTTGTATGTTGTGTTGTTTGTTTGTTTTGTTTTGTTTTGTTTGTGATTTGTGTTTTGTTTGTGGTTGTTGTTGTTGTGTGTTTGGTGTTGTTGTGTTTGTGTGTTTTATGGTGTGTTGGTTTGTTGTTTGTTGTGTTTTTTTTGGTTTTGTTTTTGGTTTTGTGTTTGTTGTTTTGGTGTGTGTGTTTCTGTTGTGTTTGTTTTAGTTGGTTGTTGTTTTGTTTTTTGTTTTTGGTCTGTTTGGTTGTTGTTTTTTGTGTTTTGGTGTGTTGTTGTTTGTGTGGTGTGTGTTGTTTGTTTGTTTGTGTTGGTGGTTTTTTTGTTTTTTTTTTGGTCGTGTTTTTTTGTTTTGTTGTTTGGTTGTGTTGGTGTGTGCTGGGTGTTTGTTTTTGTTTTGGGTGTGGATGTTTGTGGTTTTTGGTTGTGGTTTTGTTTGTGTTGTTGTTGTTGTTTGTGATTGTGTTTTTTGTTTATTTTTTGTCTTGTGGTTGTGTTGTTGTTTGTTATTGTTTTTGTTAGTGTTTTTTTTGTGTGCATTGTATGTGTTGTACTTTGTTGGTTTGTTTTTTTGGTTGTTTTTTGTTTTGTTTTGTGTGTTTGTTGTGTGTGTTGTTAGTGTTGTTTTGTTTGTCCGTTGTTTGTTTGTCTGTTTGGGTGTGGTGTTTTTTTTTTTTTGCGGGTTTTTGTTTTGTTAGTGGTTTGTGTGTGTTGTGTTGGTGTGGGTGTTGTTTTTGTGTGTCGTTTTGTTGTTCCCTTTGGTTATATGAGTGAGCTGAAACCTGTTAGTGTTTTCGTTTACTGCATGAGCAAGGTCCTGTTTAAGTTCTGTTATTACCTCTGCTGAAGAAAGCTTGTTGTATGGTCTGACTTTTCTGTTTTCATTAACAAACCCGATTAAGAGCAAAGCAATTTGTTGTGGGGGTTCCCTGTGACGGAGCTGACACCCCCCCCCCCCCACAAATGTGGAGGATTGCGGGCAGTCACGCACTCCCTGGAAGAGTCACAGAGGACAACATAAGACCTGTGCATGTCCTGGGTAACGCTGTGGCGCAAGCGCAAACAGTGCTTCCAGCATGGTTGAGCTTATCAAGCAACTGGTGCAGCCAATTTCGAGCGGAGCAGCAGAATCAGCGCCCAGAGCAGAGGGCTACGCAAACGGACGGC
The DNA here is from genome assembly GCA_025379985.1 of Phyllomedusa bahiana. Taxonomy (NCBI): domain Eukaryota; kingdom Metazoa; phylum Chordata; class Amphibia; order Anura; family Hylidae; genus Phyllomedusa; species Phyllomedusa bahiana. Next base: position 90,364 of record JAODAL010009922.1, read on the forward strand.
CATGCAGGCCCAAAGGGAGACCAATCAGCTCCTGGTCATCAATCTGGCCGGCTGGACAGAGACCACTGCAAAGAAGGAGGGAACTGGGCAGATGACACGCCAGAGTCCGGAGTTCGGTTGAGAGAGGCGCTTCAAAAGATGACACCTGAAGACTACGTAGAGGCCTTCTTAACCATTCTTTGCTAGGGCGTGCAGAGCGGGAAAGGCTTCCCGCGAGCAATTGGGCAGAGAGTCTGGCGCCTTACCTCGTCTGGGGAGCGCAGAAGGCTACTTGGATCTTCCGTGCATAGAGCCAAATCTACGGCAAGGCTAAGGCGGAAATCCTCGCCCGTTTTGGGGAGTGAATCTCCGCGGTCCGAGCCCAAGCGGTGCGAACACTGGGAGTCATGCTCAAGACACCGCCCCCCAGCGTGGTCGCAAATGTTCAACTTGTTCCACCGGGTGCCGAAAGTGGCTGCAGCCCGGAAGCCTGTACCCCCCAACGCAGATGGAGGAGAGAGACGTAGATGGAACGATTCATCCAAACCCCTGCCCAGAAGCTATACAAAGCGCTGGGTGCTCAGGGTAGATCCTCAGTGTGCTGATGGACCTGTGAGCCTGGTGGGAGGGTACAAGCAATGGAAATTCTCGTTGACCGACCAGGTGGCCGCCAGGTCGGTGGCCAAGGCGCTCCAAGAAGTGGCCCAAAACCATTGCCAGCGAGCGACGAGTCCAAGTCCCCGCAGATCCCCAGCATGGTCAGTGAAGAGTTCTTTGAACCGTGATAAGCTGAAGGTGGCAAGGTCCGGGGACATTGGTCCACACTTGCCCCCTGGTTCCTCGGAGACCCATGGACTGCAGCGCAAGTCGCCGCTGTTTCCTGGTGTTGCTACTCCGCCTACAGTTGCCGTACCTCACCCTGGCAAGGGGTCCCCTGGTCGACAGGTAACGGTAAATGGGTCAGTGGTGTGTGGGCTTCTGGACTCCGGGAGTTTGGGGACCCTGTAACGGGCGCCTCACCTCTCCCTCATGTACTGGTTCCCGCGCAAGAGGATTGGGGGGTCAATCGTATCATGGGGGACACTAAAATTCTACCGGTGGCCAAGGTGACTGTGTCTACAGGGCAGAGTACCTTGTCCCATATTGTGGGGTGGTAGTAAGGAAAACCTGATGTTCCCCATAATCCTAGGAAGAGACTTTCCGGTATTTTGGATTTGCTGGGGTAAGGCGATGAGCTCAGTCCACAAGGGGGGTCACGGTTAACTCCTAAAAAGGGAAATAACGAGAAATGTGAAGTGTATAATGATGTTGACCGGAATTTCTCATCCAGATACCATCGCCGAGAATTGGTGCACATATTTTTCTAGGACAAGGACTGCAAAGAGATGATCCTGATTGCCGGATCAGGGAAACCACCCTTCAGTGTCCCGGGTTATGAGAAGAGTGTGGTAAGGTCGCTTGGTGTGTAAAAGCAGTCTACGGACTTCAGAGTACCATAACGCAAACTGATGGGTTAGTAGGAGCGCTTAAAACAAAACACTGAAGGCCATGCTTCAGGAAGGAGGTGGAAAAGATGGCCGGGATTGGGTGCTTAATACCCTACCTGCTATTTCTCTATTAGAGAAAGTCCCTCAGGCCCTCAACAGGGTTTTCACCTTTGGGTTGATTACGGAACGACATCCTCGTGGGGTTATTGACATAGCAAAAGGGAGACTGGAGAGCGAGCTCACCCATACAAAAGTGTTCATCTGGACCGGCACGTGGCCAAATGCAGGCGAGGATCGCCAATGTCATGCCCTTAGTGAAGGAGCATCTTCTACAGGCTCAAGAAGCCAAAGTAGGGTTTCAATAGGACGGCCAGGATTGACATTTCACCTGGTGATGTGGTACTCGTTCCTAGGTCCCCACCGTGGAAGTAAATTTCTAGCTAGAGTGGCTGGGACCGTACGAGGTGCTGGAGAACGTTAATGGGTTAAACTACTAGATACACAACAGCAAAGGAGCCTATCCAGGTGTATCATGTGAACCTCATCAAGGCCTGGAAAGACAGGGAGCACCAGTTACCCCCGTGTCTCGCTTACCAGTTCCCCAGTGGGGTTCCTAAGATGTCACATTGCAGAAAACCCTCTTCCCTTCACAAAAGCCGAAGTTGCAGGGAGATGTTAGAGCAGAAACAAAGATAGTTCTCACGAACTACCCTGGTCTCACCTCTGTGATGAGAATGAGATTGCACGGAACCCCACGTGTGGGTCAAGTAAAAACCATATAGAATCCTATGAGGCCCGTAGAAGGTGGTTTCCCAGGAGGTGGAACGGGCGAGCTAAAACTTGCGGGGTCCATCGAAGAACTAAGAGTGGATGGTCAAGCCCAATAGTGTTGGTGCCAAAACACCCAGTGGGGCGAATGGCGCTTTTTGCAATGATTATAGGAAATCAACGCGGTCTCTTAAGGTGGAGCATACCCGATGCCCATGGTAGACGAAAACTTCTTGAAAGGATAGGGCCGGCCCGTTATATCACCTCGTTAGACATCACCAAGGGGTACTGGCAAATCCCCCTGTCAATGGACAGCCAAGGAGAGACTGCCTCTCAACCTCTGCGGGATGACTACCAGTACATCCGGGGATTTGCTTTGGCCTTGCAGGGAGCCCCGGCCCCATTCCAAAGGGGCCATGCGATCGCATACTGATCCCCCATATGGAACTATGCTGCAGGCGTACCTAAGATGACATTGTCATCTTCAGTCAAGGACTGGAGAAAAGTCTCTAGGGAAACTGCAGGCCATCATAGATGCCTACAGGAAGAGCAGGGTCACCATTAACCCTAAGAAGTGTGCTCGGTTTGGTATGGAAGAGGCGAGGTACTTGGGGGTATATCGTGGGGAGCGGGCCTAATCAAGCCTCAGATTAACAAGAGTTGAAGCCATACAAGGTGGCCACGCCCACTTACAAAGAAAAGGGTAAGGCATTCTTGGGCATTGTCGGCTACTAACGACGGCTTGTGCCGGACTTTGACCACGGTAGCTGCCCCTTTTAACCGAGCTCACAAACGGATCCCAGTCTGTGATGGTGAAGTGGATACAAGGAGACCGAAAAAGCCTATTGTGTGTTTAAAATGAGACCTTTGTAAACTGCCAGTGTTGGTAGCTCAGACGTCACCAAGGACAGTTCATTTTACAGACGGATGTCGTCAGATGTAGGCCCTGGGCGAGGTGCAAGTAATGTCGCAGGACATAACTGGGGAGGGAACCCCCCGTGTGTACCTTAGCCGCAAGCTTTTCCCTGCAGAAAAAATATGCTATTGTGGAGAAAGAGTGCCTGGCCTAATTAATTGGGCATTCGACGGCGCCTCAGGTTTATTGTTGGGTAGACGGTTCAGGGTGTCTGACCATGCGCCCTTAAATGGATGAGGCCTAAAACAAGGACCCAAGGCCAGGAGAACACGCTGGTTTCTCTGGCATCTGCAGATTTTTCTTTTTAAAGTTGGAACATAGGCTGGCAAGTTGCATGATTATGCAGATGCCCTATTCGCGGGTGCCCTGTCTGTTGAGCGAGTGGTGAACGTCGCCCTGCCCCTCCGGCTTTGGGCTGAGGGGGGGGGTATATGACAAAGCAGAAGGCCTTGTCATAGAGGGCCGATATGTGCCACCGCCCTTAGGGATTCGGTGTGAGGGGGAGCCAGAGAAATAGGTCTGCAACCCAAGGTTGCAGACAACTTCTATATTTTTTCATCACTGCTTTAAGCAGTGATTCCGGGTCTGGCTTTTACTTGAGCAGTCTTAGAGCTGGGTGGGGGACTGCTCCCACATATCCACTCCAGGTTTTCCTTGGCCTATGAAGCCAGAGGGTCAGGTGTCCTGGAGTGGTACGCCACTCCAAGCCAGGAGTGTGAGAGGAAGGATCCTCTGTGTACAGGCTCTGAGGAAAGCTGGACTTATCCTGTGTACACACTGCTACTTTTGTTATATAGTGAGCTGAACCTGTTTGTGTTTTCATTACTGGCTGAAGCAAGGTCCTGTTTAAGTTCTGTTATACCTCTGCTGAAGAAAGCTGTTGATGTTCTGGACTTTTCTGTTTAATAAAAACCCGTTTAAGAAACGCATTTGTTTCGTGGTCCCTGTGACGGAGCTTACCCCCCCAACCCCCCCCCACCACCCCCACACTATGTACTACAGTCCCTGACAGAAGTTCTGTCGCTTATCCATGTTGTGGAAACCAAAGTTTATAACCTGACTTAAAATTCATCTATTGGTTTTAGAAATCACTCATATGAAAGCTGAAACCCTCCCAAATGAGGTTTTTTCTATCGAAAATAAACTTTCTTCACTGCTGAAATATTTATCATTTAAGGAAAACAGAATGGTCAGATTTTGGCAGGACAAAAGTTTTGTCGCCTACAGAAAGTAATGTGAAAATCAAACAAATAATTCACTTCAAATACAAAGATATGTTTCATAACATTGGTGAATGAAATTGTGGTGCTATTAAAGCCATATTTAATATTTTGTGTGACTTCGATGAGCTTGAAGGACTGCATCCATGCGTTTCGCCAATGATTCATACAATTTATTGATGAAGACCTCAGGAATAGCAAAGAATGCAGTCTTACATGCCTCCCAGATTTTGTCAAGATTGTTTGGTTTTGTCTTCCAAGCTTCCTCTTTTATCCTACCCCAAATATGCTCAATGATGTTCATGTCTGGTGACTGGGCTGGCCAGTCCTGGAGCACCTTGATTTTCTTTGCCTTGAGAAACTTTGATGTAGAGATGGATGTATGAGATGGAGCACCATCCTGCTGTAAAATTTGACCCCTTTTATTATAGGCAATGTAAGAGGTAGCTAATACTTCTTGATATTTTAGGCTATTGATATTGCCTTCCACCTTGCAAATGTTTCGCACAACCCCATACTGAATGTAACCCCAGACCATGATCTTTCCACCACCAAACTTAACTGTTTTCTGGTTGTATCTTGGATCCATACGGGCTCCAGTAGGTCCCCTGCAGTATTTGCGGCAGCTGTGGTGTAATTCAACTGAAGATTCATCTGAGAAATCCACCTTCTGCCACTTTTCCAGCATCCATCCGTTTAGCAGGCTGTGGGCCTTGGCAAATGCCACACAGTTTTTTAACTGCCTTTTGTTAAGTGCTGGCTTCTGGGCACTGATTCGACCATGGAGGCCATTTCGAGACAGAATCCTACAAACTGTTCTAGTTGACACAGGGACTTGAGGTGACCAGGCCTATGGAGCTGTGCGGAAGTGGAAGAGGGGCTGGCTGTTGATTTTCAAACCAACAAATGTTCCTCCTGAGCAATTGTCTTGCGGGGTCTGCCAGACCTGGGCTTGTCAAAAACATCTCCAGTTTCTTCAAAGCTTTTTTTAATTTTTTGTACTTGATGCTGAGACACATTAAAGGTGCCAGCCACCTCTGCAGTAAATCTCGTCTTCAGCCTCTTGATAATCAAGGCTTGGTCGCAGAGTGGATTTTTGGCATGTTGTCATAGGTCAAGTTGCAGTTCAAGTGAAGGACTGGGGTGCTTGAGTACTTTTAATACACACCCACTAATTATCTGAACAATTAGTGAGCACAGTTGGGGCTGTAAACTAGGATTGTGTGCAGTATATGACAAGGCGACAAAACTTTTGTCTTGCCAAAATCTGACCTTTATGTGTTCCTTACATGATTAATATTTCAGCAATGAAGCAAATTTATTTTTGTTAAAAAAAACCTCATTTGGGAGGGTTCCAGCTTTCATATGAGTCTTTTCCAAAACCAATGGATGAATTGTAACTCAGGTTATAAGCTTTTGTTTCCACAACATGGATAAGCAACAGAATTTCTGCCAGGGACTGTATATTGGAGATCTTCCTACTCACCTACTGGTGGTACAAATGGGGGCACTATAATTCTGAAAGGGCACCTTCATTGTTTGAAGGTTCAATTTCTCTATGGGACACTGTCACGGTTCACAGTGTTGGATCCACTGGATCACCGCAAGCGATGGTGAAAGCCATGCCAGGGAGCGGAATCTAAGTAGGTCCCGGTTTTCACCAGAGCCCGCCGCAAAGCGGTATGGACTTGCTGTGGCAGGAGTCTACCAGATCGCTACCCCTGACGTGAATTGCTTGCAGTGGCAGCCAAGCTATAGTGTGGTACAGAATCATCAGGCAGGCTCATAGCCGTGGACAGGCAATAAGGTCAGGACAGTCGGCAAAGGTTCGTGGTCGAGGGACAGAGGCAAGAAGGTACGGTACACGGCAATCAGAACTAGACTCAGGAAATGCTTTCTCAGTAGGCGGTAAGGCACTAGAGATCTGGCAGGGTAACCAGGAAGAGGCAGGCTTAAATAGGGCCAGCGACCGGCAATAACGAATTACCGGTGCGCTGGCCCTTTAAATTTAACACTGCCGGTGCACATGCGCGCGCCCTAGGGAGCTGGGCCGCGCGTGCCGTGGTACAGAGACTACAGCAGGAGCGTGGCCGGGTAAGTTTACAGGGGAACATGCCGGGTCGCGGCACTGCTCAGTAGCAGGGCACGTATGCGCCTGTGACCTGGGATGGGGGGTCGCATCCGTGACATTACCCCCCCTCCCTTTGGCCTCCCCCTCTTTCTGGCCTGAAGGAAATTACGGATTACAATATGGTCCAGAATTTTGTCCTCTGGCTCCCAGGACCTCTCTTCCGGCCCGAACCCCTTCCAGTCGATGAGGAATTGACGCTTCCCTCTAATCGTCTTCATGGCCAAGACCTCTCTTATGGTAAAGATGTTGGAGGCATCTGCTACAGGAGATGGAGGAGCAGCTTTCTAGGAAAAGCTATTCAGGACACTGGCTTTAAGAGGGAGACGTGGAAGGAGTTCGGGACACGCATCGTGGGGGGAAGTCAAAGCTTGTAGGCCACTGGGTTGATGCGCTTGAGAACCTCGAATGGTCCCAGGAACCGGGGTCCCAATTTATAGCTGGGGATCTTAAGGAGGATGTACTTCGCTGTTAACCACACCTTGTCTCCGGGAGAGTAAACTGGGGAAGGTCTTTGCCGCTTGTCTGCTTGCCTCTTCATGCGGGCAGAAGCCTGTTGTAGGGACAGGCGTGTCGGATCCCATATGGCCGTTAGGTCGCAGGCCAGATCCTCCACGGCTGGCACTTCAGAGGGCACCGAGATGGTCAGGGGTGGACGTGTAGACGATGAAGAATGGGGCGGACCCAGCAGTCTCCGAGTCTAAAGAATTATACGAGGGTAACAGATTAGCCCAGTCGTCTTGACGTGCCGAAACAAAGTGGCGTAGATAGTTGCCCAGGACCTGATTAACCCTCTCCACTTGTCCATAGGTCTATGGATGGTATGCCGAGGAGAAGTCCAACTTAACCTGTAGCTGGGCACAGAGGGAATGCCAGAACTTGGACACGAATTGGACTCCACGGTCCAAGACAATATGCAGAGGAAGTCCATGCAAGTGGAAGATGTGCTGGAAGAACAGGCTGGCAAGACGAGGAGCAGAAGGGAGGCCCGGCAGAGCAACAAAATTGGCCATCTTTGAGAACCGATCGGTGACTACCCACACCACAGTATTACCAGAGGAGGAGGGAGATCCGTAATAAAATCCATAGCCACATGAGTCCAAGGGCAGGTAGGGATTGGTAGTGGCTGCAGCAAACCTGCTGGCTTGTGACCAGAAGACTTGTTCTGGGGCACAGAAAGTGCAAGATGCCACGGATGCACGAACATCTTTAGCGAGGTCAGGCCACCAATAGAAGTGAGAGATTAGGGAGCAAGACTTTTGTATCCCTGGATGTTCTTCCCTTTCGAGAGCAATGTCCCCAATTAAGTATCTTCCCCCGAAGAGCCGGGAGTACATAAGTCTTGTCCGGAGGAATTTGCCGAAGATCTACCGGTGCAGCGGATATTAGCCGTTCAGGAGGGATGATGTCCTGTGGTGCAGGTTCATCCCCTATCACGTCCGAAGCACAGGGGAGAGCATCCGCCTTGACATTTTTTTCAGCCGGACGAAAATGGATGAGAAAGTCAAAATGGGAAAAGAAAAGAGACCAGTGGGCTTGCTGGGGATTTAGCCGTTGGGCCGTCTGCAGATAAAGAAAATTCTTGTGGTCGGTATACACAGTGACCGGATGACGAGCTCCTTCGAGGAGATAGCGCCATTCCTCCAGGGCTAGTTTGATGGCCAGCAGTTCCCGGTCACCAATAGAGTAATTCCTCTCCGCCGCGGAAAAGGTTCTAGAGAAGAAGGCACACGTGCGAGTCTTGCCAGTGGGCCCTTTTTGGGTGAGTACGGCCCCAGTTCCCACGGAAGAGGTGTCGACCTCCAAGTAGAAAGGTTTCTCCGTATCAGGCCGAGAAAGTACGGGTGCGGAAGCAAATGCAGATTTTAGCTTTACAAAGGGCTCTTCAGCCGCTGGTGGCCAATGCCTCGGTTTAGCCTTCTTTCTGGTGAGGGCCACGATTGGGGACACCAGTGAGGAGAAGTTGGGCACGAACTGCCTATAATAGTTGGTGAAGCCCAAAAATCTCTGTATGGCACGGAGGTTTACTGGACGTGGCCATTGCAGTACGGCAGACAATTTAGTGGGATCCAATTGTAAACCTTTGTCCGAGATGATGTAGCCGAGAAAAGGAAGACTGGTCTTGTGGAAGAGACATTTTTCCAACTTGGCGTAAAGATGGTTAGCGCGTAAACGCCCGAGAACCTGTCGCACATGAGCCTGGTTAGACTCCGGGTCAGATGAAAAGATCAGGGTGTTGTCCAGGTAGACAATCAAACAGGTGTATAAGAGATCTCGGAAGACATTGTTGACAAACTCCTGGAAGACTGCGGGAGCATTACAGAGCCCGAATGGCATCACCAGGTACTCGAAGTGGCTATCTCGAGTGTTGAAGGCCTTCTTCCACTCGTCTCCTTCTCAGATCCAAATGAGATTATACGTACCACGTAGGTCTAGTTTGGAAAAGATCTTGGCTCCATGGAGACAATCAAACAGCTCGGTGATCAACAGCAAGGGATACCGGTCCTTCACGGTGATCTTATTGAGACCGCGGTAATCGATACAGGGACGGAGAGAGCCATCATTCTTTGACACGAAGAAGAACCTGGTCTCGGCAGGTGAGGAGGACATACGAATGAACCCCTTCTGAAGATTCTCCTGGATGTAAGCAGCCATGGCTTGAGTCTCTGGTACTGAAAGTGGATAGACCCTGCCCCGGGGAGGGGATGTGCCGGGTAGCAGGTCGATTGGACAGTCATAGGGACGATGAGGAGGTAGGGTTTCTGCTTGCTTCTCCGAGAACACGTCGGCAAATTCTTGGTAGAGTGCGGGGAGGCCCGCCAGCGATTTAGACGTTAGTAGAGGAGAAGCGGGAAGCACCGGGCGAGGTGCCACCAAACAGCGATAATGACAACCTTGTCCCCAACACAAGACTTCCCCCGTCTTCCAATCAAGCACCGGGGCATGTTGCTGCAGCCAAGGAAAGCCCAGAAGAATAGACGAGGATGACCGAGGTAACACATAAAACAACAGTCTCTCCTTATGGAGTGCCCCAACTTGTGGGGACAAGTGCTCAGTACGAAACAGGACCGGATCATTGAGAATCTCTCCACTGATAGAGGAGATGGCCAGAGGTTTCTCCAGGGGGACCACCGGGAGGTTACACTTGGACACCAAGGCCGCATCCACAAAGTTCCCGGCTGAACCAGAGTCCAGAAAGGCCAAGGCTTGAAACCGGATTCCAGGTCCAAACCCGACTAGTATGGATATAGCCAGGTGAGGAGAGGGGTTGTTCACACCTAGAGACGACTCTCCCATGAAGCCTAGGTGCGCTAGTTTCCTTGACATTGCGGACGGAGCGGGCAACCCCTGAGGAGATGGTCAGGGCTGCCGAAGAGGCATAGGTTCTCCTTACGTCATCAGTTAAGTTCCTGCGGAGTCTGGTGGGCTCTATCCACTTCCATGGCCTCTTCCACGGCTGGCTGGGAAGGAGGCAGTGGAGGCCATAGAAACACGTGAAGATGAGGTAGACGACGTTTTGGGACTGGTTCACGCTCTTGGCGGAGCTCCTCACATCTCTCCGAGAAACGGATATCATTCCGGGTCGCCAGATGGATGAGCTCACTTAACGAAGATGGAGGGTCCTGGGTGGAGAGGGCATTCTTAATCTGGCTGGAAGGGAGGAGCCACCGCAGCCGACTGCTGCTGCTGAGTGGCGAGGAATTGCTGCATCAGATAGGTAGCTGGTTAAGCTGCTGCGCTTGCTGCATGATCTGCTTCGATTGCTGGGCTACGATGGTGGTGATGTCAGAGACGCTCGGTAGTGGCACCTGGGCGGGATCCATGGCCGGATCTTACTGTCACGGTTCGCAGTAGTGGATCCACTGGATCACCGCACGTGCTGGTGAAAGCCACGCCTGGGAGCGGAAGCTAAATAGGTCCTGATTTTCACCAGATCCCGCCACAAAGCGGGATGGACTTGCTGCGGCGGGAGTCTACAAGGTCGCTACCCCTGACGTGAATTGCTTGCGGTGGCAGCCAAGGTATAGTGTGGTACAGAATCGTCAGGCAGGCTCGTAGTCTGGGACAGGCAATAAGGTCAGGACAGGCGGCAAAGGTTCGTGGTCGAGGGTCGGAGGCAAGAAGGTACGGTACACGGCAATCAGAACTAGACTCAGGAAACACTTTTTCAGTAGGCGATAAGGCATTAAATATCCTGCCGGATAACTAGGAAGAGGCAGGCTTAAATAGGGGCAGCGACCGGCAATAACGAATTACCGATGCGCTGGCCCTTTAAATTTACCACTGCCGGCGCGCGCGTGCCCTAGGGAGCGGGGCCGCATGCGCCGCGGGACAGAGACTACAGCAGGAGCGTGGCCGGGTAAGTTTACAGGGGAACATGGCGGGGAATGAGCATGCCCGGGACCCAAAATGCGGGTCGCGGCACCGCTCAGTAGCGGGGCACGATATGCGCCTGTGACCCGGGATGGGGCATCCGTGACAGACACTAAGTGGATTATTATTACCATTTTGGAAACTATGGATGGGGAGGGGATATAAGTGGGAAAATAATAGAAAAGTGTATTGGGTTATATTCAGTAACATTCTGATGGTAGTATTCAGTCACTTTATGTTGGTTATACGTGGTCAGTGTCTGGCAGTATTAATTGGTTCTTGTATATTGTTGTTATAGGTAATATTGGTATTGGTACAGTGTCGGACTGAGGTCCCTAGGGCCCACCTGTGGAATTTAATTCTTGGTGGCCTACTGTGGAATTGATTCTGAAGCCCACCAGTGAAGTTGATTCTGCGGGAACACCCTATAGGCCCTTTACATGCCTCTTATACTCTGCTTATTGCTTTTTACCTCTTTCTCTATGCCTTTATACATCTCACAAGTATGTGTATGCAGTTTAAAGAAATTTGAGTTTTGCTATGATAAGGAGCCCACAGGGTGTGTGTCCCACCCCCTTGTGGGTCAGTCTAGGCCTGTAGTATTAGTCATTAAATTTTATATTGTTGTTATTGGTAATATTGGTTGTGGCATACTCTTTTGGTCAGGAATATTATGATGGTTTTAGTCACTATAGAATGGTGACATGCGGTCATAATGTGGCAATATTTTTGGCCCTTGTATACATACTGACCAACAAAATAGAGATGACATCAATTAAATTGTACGGTGTAAAATTCAACAAAAACTAAACCCCAAAAAATTATACAATTATATGTCTATTCTTGTTCACCCCATAAAAAATTGTTTTGTTTTGGGGTGGTTGGGTTCCAGATACCCTGATTGTATGAGACCCTGAAATTTCTGAATGCGTCCCTGCTTTCACTTATGCCTTAGGCCACGTTCACATGGCTTATTTGGGCGCGGATTGGAGCCGTACTGCGTGCCGGATTTGCGCTTCAGTACAGCTCCAATCCCGTCCCTGTCATTACGGTAATCCACAGTTCTCATAGAGAACTGTGGATTCCGGCTCTCCTCCCCGCTCGGCGAATCCGCCGTGGTGGGAGAAAGTGACATGAACATTATTTACGGCGCGTACGCGCCGTAAACAATGCATTGTCTATGGGGCCGGCGAGCAGCTCCCCCGCCGCGCCCCCGCCCCCCCTTATTCAAGCCGTAACTGCGGGCGAAATCCGGCCCGCAATTACGGCTTGAATAAGCCGTGTGAACACGGCCTTAATGTCAAGTAATATCTACACATAACATACACCAAAACACAAGAAATAAAATTAATAAAGTTTATTAATACATGAATAAAAATGTAAACATTATTGCACTTCCAAATACAGAAATGATAAAAGAAATTTAGATAGGAAATATCAATTACATGTCTAGAGCAATAAACAAGTGAGTAAAAATAAATAAACCTACTTATGGTAGCACAATAAATGGTAAACAAATTACATTTATATTTATAAACATAATGTTTATACTCTTAGGTATGTGGTAGATATTGCCTATGTCTGATGGATCATCCCCCAGACAAAGTGTAGGGAAACGCATGTTGGGTTGCACATACAAGGTTTGTATCTCTTGCCTTATACTTTTTAGCAGTGTTTTTGTTCTTTTATGTATGTAATTATTAATTCTACTTTTTTGAGCTGTTTATGTAGGTTTATGTTATTTTTTTGTACCTGTTTATTATCTAGCATGTGGTAAGTAGATATGCCTATGTACATTTATTCTTCGTATAGAGACGTGTAATCACATTTTCTAATATACTTTTAATCATGTATTAATAAAATTTATTTTTTTCTTGTGTTTTGGTACATGTTATTTTTAGGTATTATTGTCATTTATTACGAACACCTTTTTGTCATATGCTTTGTGTAGCCAAAATCTAACTGTAGGTTATCATCCTAATGTGAAGTACTTAAGGAGAACATTACATCTTGAGCCATTAGACGGGCGCCAGGAGCTGAGTATGCTTATTCGTGGAGCCATTGCTGATTGGAAAAATTTCTTCCATTATGTGAATATGGAGAAAACTTTCAGTCAGCGAATGTGAAAGCAGCAGCTTATATATAAGCCAAGCTCATTTCTGGCTGAGTAGCCATGCACTGCAAGATTCCTAATGTAAGTTCTCCTAAACCTCTTCACATTAGGGCAAGATTGATACATCCTGAAAACAGCGTGTCTGTCACTATTCAGTAAGGAAAGAATAAGAAAGATGACAGGGTCCCTTTAAAACCACTGTAAGGTGAAACGAATAACATGGATTATCTAGACACAATGACACCTGTCAGGGGGCGAAATATATTAGGCAGCAAGTAAAAAGTTCTTGAAGTTGATATTTTGGAATAAGAAAAATGGGCAAGTGTAATGATCTGAGCGAGCTGATTCAGGACATCTTCAAAATAATATTTAGTATCGGGTGTTGCTAGTATGCAGTGGTTGTTACCTATTAAAGTGATGACCAAGGAATGGAAGCTAGTTAATTTGAGCATAGGGTCATGGTGCTAGATTATTTGTGCATGTACTGTACATAGGGGAGCCAAGGATAGCCTATCTGGTGTGATACCATAATGCAGTTACTGTGAAAAGTGAATTGCAGCATTATATTTATGGGGCTGCATAATCACAGACTGCACAGAGTGCCCATACTGACACCTATATAAGGATAAAAGTGACTAGAGTGGGCACATGAGCTTCAGAACTGGACCAAGCAAAAACGGGCCCTGGTTCGATTTGTTGGAAGCCAAAGTTTTAATCCATGGAGCCCTTACCTAATAATTTGCTTTGAAGGTCATGCACTAATGCAGAATTCTTTCAACAGCAAGAGAAGGACCTACACAATGTTAGATGGGTTCTACCACAATAGGACCCACACCTATCTAGGGAATGGGCCCTATGTTTGTGGGTGGAGTTCGGCAGAGCGATATCACCGCTTGGCTCTACTCAGAACTACCGTACAACAGACTAGAGAGTAACTGTACAAGCACGGCCAACTCTCCACTCTGTGCTGTGACTTTCGATCATCTTTTTCACTTGTGGTAAAATCCCTCTAAGTGTGTGTGATCAGTGTATATTTTTGAATCAAAATAGTAGTATTGGTTAAGCTACTAGTAAGACGTTTATGCGGCAAGCATGGAAATCACTTGAATATCCAAAATGTTGTGCTTGTTATAAATTATTAATACAGTATATTTTATAGAGGGCAGAGTTTTCTGAGTTTCTAATCTCATGATGTTTTTAACAATAATAAAAAATACCCACCTGGGTACCCTTATATAAGTGCATCATAAACGAAAAAAGTATACGTGTTTTAAGGGCTATGTTCCCCGGGCTTTTTTCGGGACGTATTTACGGAGTTTTACCCGCAAAACGCCCCGAAATACTTTTTAAAAAAAACAATTGTTAGCATTGACCCAATGAAAAATACCCCTCGCATTCACACGAGGGTATTTTTGGATATTTGGGGGGCGAAATACCGCCCGAAATACGACGTAAAATTTAAGCCCCTGCATATTGAGGCGATTTGCAATGTAAATCCCTTTAAAAAAATGGGAATGAATTTACACCAAATACGTGCCCACTTTGTACAGTATTTGAAACATATTTCGGGAGTTTTTGGAGAATCGTCCTAAATATGCCCCCCAAATAACCTGTGAAATAGTCTAAGGGTACAATAACCCTGTGTGTTTTTGGAAACCACGGCATAATGCCAACTCCATAGAATGATTGTCAGGGCCCTAAATTTAGTACGGTTCCCAAACACACGTGTATTGCAGCACTAAAAATTTCCTGCAATAAAGCCGCTTGAACATGCCCTTAGTTGTATTTCGACGCTGTTGTAAGTTCTACGCTGACTACATCAACTACACTGCCCCCCATAAGAAAGATGCCAGATGATCCGGGAAAGGGCTTTGCACCCAAACATTTAACCCCTTAATAAACCCCCTCCGTCTTTTGACGTCGGGGTGCAGGTCGTTTCGTCTGCAAGACGTCTTTTGCGCGCTGCAAACATGGGAGTTTTGGCCCCCGGCGCCACAGCATGCTATAGTGGGACTGTTTTCCCAACCCTTTTTCCACCAAAGCTCCGAACACCAGGGATGGGGGAAAAACCTACCCCCCCCCGTGCTTTAACCTTTTGATTCCCGCATTGCACGGCAGCAAAACAAAGGGGTTTTAAGCTCTATTGGGTGATGGACCCCGTGACCCGAAGGCCCGGGGAAGGGTTGAAGGTCACCCTGAGGCCCTAGAGGCCCCCAAGTGTTGGTAAAAACCGTGATCGGGGCAACTTGACTCCCCTGATCCCCCTGTGTCAATGAAAGATTAAATTTAAATTGATAATGAATTGTAATAATTCCCAAGGGGAAAAAAAAAAAAAAAAAAAAGTAACAAGTTCCCCTTACTTTTTAAATAACAAGTATAAAACAAAAAAAATTAAAAAAAAAATAAATAATAAAAATAAAAAGATAAAAATAAATATTTTAAAAAAAAATTGTGCATACATTTCATGCACAAAAACCCCACACATATTAGGGATCCATACAACCTTACCTGTAGAAAAATTAACCAAAATTTAAAGGGGAAATTTGGGAAAGGTTAAAAAAAAAAAAAAAAATTTTTAAAAAAAAAATTAAAAAATTGAAAAAAAATCTGCAAATTTTTTATAAGTGAACGAAACTATTCCCCCCCTAAAGTCAATCACGCGAATAAAAAGAGGCCCCATACAATGTGTCATTGAAAAAAAAAAAAAAATTTTCAACTTTGAAAACGCAAGGGGGAAAAACTAAAACAAATTTTGGTATTAATATTTTAGGGCCCGGGTTAAGGGGTTTTAAAAATCTTACAAACGAATTTTTACCTTGTCTGCTGAATTTTTCTTATAGATCCTGAGCCACTATCTCTCTAGTACTTACTCTGAAGGAACTATGCCGCTACAGAACTATACTGTATACAACAAGAAATTCAAAGGGAATATAAGTGTTAATACAGCTCAATAAATTTTTGGGCTTTAGAAATTTACTTACCAAACTTTTCTTAATTTTTTATTGGGGTTTTTGGGTTATTTTTTTTACAAATTTTTTCAAATAATTAAAACCAAACAGGGTCTCATTTTAGCAACACTACTCTCTGCTTATTCTACTTCCACTCCACAATAAAAACATTTTAAGGGGTATACTGATATCACAGAAAATATCGTTAGATCCTATTTGCAGACCTCACCCCTATCATATTGTGATAAAGCTTTTTAACCCCTTACCGACATTTGTCGTACTCATACGGCATGTTGGGTAGGGGTTCCCGCAAATTGCCGTATGAGTACGTCAGGGCAATCTTGCGCGCTCACAAGCGGAGCGCGCAAGATCGCGGCATGAAACCAGCGTATATTACCGCTGGCATATGCCGCATCCCCCACGGCCGGGAGGGGCGCTCCGGCCGCGGGGGTTTTAACCCCCGATGTCGCGACATGTGGTCGCGACATCGCAGCTGCGGCGGCAGGAAGTGAGCTCCGCTGCCCGCCGATCTCGCGCAGTAACGGGCTGAGCCCGTTACACGGTCTCCTACCAGACAGCCCGGATGCTGAATGACAGCATCGGGTTTTTGGGGTAAACGTCACGATCCCCACAATGCATTTGTGGGCAGTGACAGACAGTTCCATGGAGACCAGGATACAGTTATAAACTGTATGCTGATCTCCTATTGCATGAATGATCTGACGATCGTTCATGCAATTCCCCCCTGGGGGAAAGTGTAATAAGTATGAAAAAGTTAAAAAAAAGTGTGCTAAAGTAAAACACCAACACAAAAAATAAAATAAAAACACATACATTGCCCTTTTCCCCTTTACAAACGCCAAACGCCCTAAAAAAGATCAAAAATAAATAAAGTACCCATATTTGGTATCGCCGCGTGCGTAGTGACCCACCCTATAAATCTGTCATGTTAATTAACTCGTACGGTGATCACTTCCGGTTCCGGCGCGCGCATGTAAGGAGGCAGCAGCCGGAGCTCCCGCTTCACAACGCCCATACCAGGGCATTCCCGCATCACACCGGCACTCAAAACGGCACTTTTCAGTGCCCCTACCTCCCGTACACCTTCCGGTGCAGGAGCGGGGATATCTGACCCAGCGGGAAGCCTGCGCTCAGACTCAGCCCCTCAGAGCTGTGCAGGCAGCACAGTTAAAATGGCGCCCGAACCACCACGCGGGAGCAGAAGTGGACGGACAGCCGGCACAGGGTCAGCATCGGTGGAAGAACAGCCCCCTGAGGCAGACTCAAGACAGGAGGAGCAGGTCAGAGAGCCCCAACTCCCCCAGAGAGACCCCCAGGGGACAATGCCGAGTACACAGCATGCAGGGGCAGCCACAAAATCTCTCCAGGAGATAGATGGAGGGCTAGAGGAAAAGATCCCAGGCTTAGGGATCTCCTGTAAGTCCATGGCGGAGGCGGTGGCAAAGCTTATAGTCCAGATATCATGGCGTCAAATAGAAGCCACCTTCTAGCTTCAGTTTCAGCTGCAGTAACGGCTGCAGTGCACTCTGCACAATACATATCGTGCATACCCCCCTTGGGGACCTGGGGGGGAAGGGGTGAACACAGTGGGAGGGCGACTTTTTGGGGACAGGAGCACATGGGGAGGTTGCCAAAAAAAATGGATTTTTCCAGA
>JAODAL010009923.1:0-70000 GCA_025379985.1 Phyllomedusa bahiana
CGAATTCCACTTCGTTAGAATCAATTCGCCCATCTCTAGATATAGGTACAAAGAGAGTCAATTTTAAAGTGGTCTGGGTGAAGGGCGCATAATACCACTAATACATATAAGGTGCTCTATGAAGGGGCGCAGTTGAATGGTCACGGATACTAATACATATAAATGGAGGTGCTCTATGTAGGGGCGCAGTTGATTGGAGGTGGATACTGATGCATATCAATAAAGGCGCTCTATGTAGGGGCGCAGTTGAATGGACGCGGATACTAATGCATATAAATAAAGGCGCTCTATGTGGGGGCGCAGTTGGATAGATACAGGTACTAATATATTTAGATGAAGGCGCTCTAAGTAAGAGCGCAATAAAATGGACACAGGTGCTGTTACATTTAAGTAAAGGCTCTTTATGTAAGGGCGCAGTTAAATAAAGGCAGGTACTAATACATTTAAATAAAGGCGCTCTATGTAAGGGCGCAGTTAAAGGGCGCAAGTACAAATGTAAATGGACCAATCAAAGCAATGCCGGTATCTATGAAAGGACCAATAGTATGGAGAGCTACAGTCTATAGGAAATAGAATGGGTAATGATTTAGCGGTAAATATGAAAGGACCAATAGTATGGAGAGCTACAGTCTATGGGAAATAGAATGGGTAATGGTTTAGTGGTAAATATGAAAGGACCAATTGTATGGAGAGCTACAGTCTATGGGAAATAGAATGGATAATGATTAAGCGGTAAATATGGATGGACCAATAAAATGAAGGAAAAATTTCTTGGACCAATAAGAGAGCTGTAGGTTCAAAAGATGATACAGTTAGCAAGGGTGGTTTCTGTATATATAGAGAAACTCAATGGTAATAAAGATATTTATATAATGAAACCCCATACTGATACAGACATTAATTCCAAACACTATATCAACTTAATAGTAAAGGGTAATACTCATTTAGCGTATAAGCTCAATCGCCTCATTTAAATCCTTAGGCTGAAGTGCTTGAAGCCTATAAATCCAAAACATTTTGCGCTTTTGTAGCATCTGAAACCTGTTTGTGTGGTTGATAGGTATAAAATCCACCGGAGTTATTTTTAGATTTTAAAAGTTTTGTTGATGGACCTGTTTGCACTGTAGAGCGACACTTTGTTTGATGTCGCCCTTTTTGTCACAAGCTCTGTGCCCCTTAATAGAGCGCCTTATATGTATTAGTGTTTTTTTGCTCCCTTCACCCAGTTCACTTTGAAATTGCCTCTCTTTGTACCTACATTATCTTTTCTACCATTGGTCCATTCATATCTACCACCGGCTCTCAACCCATGTTAAAATACATAGGGCCACATGTATGAATCCCGTCGGGTCGGGGCGCACCTTTCCGCCAGTTTTCCGGCGGAATCTGTGCCTGATTCATGTCGGGGCCGGGGCGCGCTCATACATAGCATGTAAAGTCCGCCGCGCCTCGCCAGTGTTTTAGGCGCAGTGCGGGTCCGAAGCGCAGTGCGGGGCTGCGCCTATGATTCGGCGCCGGAGGTATTTGCACTCATTCGTGCGGGGGGAAAGCCCCGCCGCGCCCGCCAGTGTGTAGGCGCAATGCGGGGACTGAGGCGCAGAGTGGGGCTGCGCCTATGATTCGCCGCCAAAAGGTAGCGCACTCATACAGCGGGGGAAAGTTCCCTGCGCCTCGCCATGTGTGTGGGGCACAGTGGAGGACATGGGCGCAGTGCGGGATTTAGGCGTTTGGGGCAGGACTCCCGCGAAAAACAGTTCCGATGCGAGACAGGCTGGAACAGCGAGAAATCATTCCAGATTTTCGGTGCGGAGTATGAATCAAAAATCCCTTTATAAAGGCAGGAAAACATTCTCAGAAAAAGAGCAAACCTTTTTACAAAAAACATTAAAAACCCCAAAACCTTTTCCCAATCCTAATTGAATTGGATATGGAATTGCCGGGAAATACAGTAATTTTAATTGTTAAGCTATTCTCTATTGGTCGGCAAACGCCAATCAGAATGGAGCGACAAGACCATTAAAACCTATGGGGAAGTTGTGACCAAACAGAATACGGGGGGAAGTCCATTCTGACCTTATTGAAAGGGGGGTATTAACCAATCAGAATAGGAGCGACAAGCCCATTTTACCTATTGGAGAAGTTTGGGTCAATCAAATCCAAAAACAGGACAGTTCAAAAAAAAAAAGTAAAAAGACGAAAGAGGTGATTTGGGTGAGCTAGCGGGGGCTTGGTACCCAGCCCAAACAGAGCGCGAGCTACTTCTTCCCATTATAGTCTATGGAGAGATGGGCGCAATTGAAATCTCGGCCTCAGCGCCGTGCGGCATGAAGTATTAATCAAAAA
This sequence comes from Phyllomedusa bahiana, assembly GCA_025379985.1. Lineage (NCBI taxonomy): Eukaryota > Metazoa > Chordata > Amphibia > Anura > Hylidae > Phyllomedusa > Phyllomedusa bahiana. The sequence goes on from JAODAL010009923.1 coordinate 2,344, forward strand.
ATAATTTTTATTAAGTGTAAAAAATTATCAGATAAAGAGCAAACCCTTCTTTACAAATAAAGCAGTTAAAAACCCGAACAAAAGCGTTTGTCGCCGGACCCCGGGGCAAATAGGGAATTGCAATAGAGAGAATTCCGGCGGGAAATACAGTAATTCAAATTGTTTTAAGCTATTCTCATTGGTCGGCAAACCAGCCAATCAAATAGGAGCGACAATGTCCATTATAACTATGGAGGAGAATTGACCAATCAGAATAGGAGCGACAATGTCCCATTATATCCTATGGAGAAAAATTGACCCCAAACATATTCGAAGGCGGGACAGTTCAAAATACAGTAAAAATGCAGAAACGAGCTGATTGGTTGAAGCGGCGGGGGCTCGTCCAGCATAGCCAATCAGAGCGCAGGCTACTTTCTCATAGAGTTCTATGGGGAAAAGAAATTTTGAGCGCGCTCTGGTGATTGGGTAAGTTAAAAGAGGTGCCGTTATTTGGACCAATGGGAGAGCAAGCGACGCTCCTATGGGTTTTCTAATGCAATCTGAAATCAAACTGTACACGTCCGAAATCAAATTATAAGACTAAAGAAGTGGTCTTGATCCCGCCGTGGATTCTGATTGGTCTAAACTTCTCCATATACTAGAATGGGTCTTTGTCAATCCTATTCTGATTGGCCGAGCTAGCCAAGCCTCCGCTAGCTCAGCCAATCAGCTATTTTCTGTCTTTTACTGTATTTTGAATTATTTCCCCCCGTGGGATTCTGATTGGTCAAACCTTCCCATAGGTTTTAATGGTTCACTGTCACTCCTATGAATTGGCCGGTTTATGCCGACCAATGGGGAATAGGTTTCAGAATTTTAATTACTGTTTTTCCCGGCAATTTACAATTCATAATTCTTGACATTGCGCCGTTCTAGAGTTTTGGAAAGTGTTTTTTTTTTATTATGTTTATTTTTTACGTTCAGCTCTTTTCTGACACTGTTTTCCGCCTTTATAAAGGCGATTTTTTTCGGAATCACACTCCTGCTGCACGGAGCGGAGCGCCAAGATTTCTGTCGCGATCTTCTATCTGCTTCCTCGCATGTTCCGTTCCTGCTTCACTCCGCCTCTGTCGGAGGATTTAGACCAAAAAAAAACCTGGTCTGACTGTCGGAGCTGCCGAGCTCGCCATCGTACATGCCTTGGAGTTTTCGAGCGCGCCGCGTCCCGCCCCGGAACGCCTACTCCGCGCCCACACCGCGCCCATACATGTCGCCCATAGAGCTGAGCTCATCATTGCCATTGGTTACTTCATAACTTCCGCTTTTCTCCCATTGGTTATTTTTATCTTATATGTTTTGAATGGTACAAATAAGTATATCAAAAGTGATAGTGATTCACAGCTCTTTTACCGAAAGTGTTTTATTAATTTTATCATTTTTTATTGTGGAGATATATTGATACATATTTATTTATTGTGTATATACATTGAAATATATTTATTATTACTATTATTATTATTTATTATTTTTACAAATGCAAGTTCTTGCTATTCAGCTTCCCTCAATAAGGGAGAACAGTTTACACTGACACGATCATGTGCGAAAAGCGGCTTTGTCTCTTTTAACAGGCTTCTGTCTCTTCGCTGCTCTCATTCATCCAATCATCCACTGACACGGACTATCTCTTTCCCCTTGATGTTGCCAGTGATGTCACTTGATTGACAGAGGAATCGTCGAGTCAGATTCTTCTGATGTGCTGATTGATGGTTTAGTTAACCTATGTAGAGATAACAATCCATTTAAATACTCTGTACCGTAATATCTGTGTATTACCCTTGAAAAAGCGCTGGTGTTAAGCGAGAAACGCGTTGGATTATTATAGTCTGTGTTTTTAATGGTGCGAGGGCATACCACCCTTGCACTTTTTAAGAATAAAAGACATTTTTAAATTTAGCCAGTATCCTTGGCTTTTATCAGAATCTCATGTTCGCCGGGTCCGCCATTTTTTCTCCTGCTTCCAGACCGATTCGGCTTTCACCTGAGCGCCGAACTGCACCAGACCAGCGGCAGCCGTGATAAGGGCTACGGTACCAAAAAAGCCCTGCAAACGCTTATGAGAGTTGTGCCTCTATACTAGGAGCGCAACCTCAAGAGGTGAGCACACCTATATCTATTTATCACTCCATCTTATTCATACCTATTTCACGATTGTGTGCCCCCTTTGTGTTTTTTTCTATTTCATTAACTGTCAGAGAATGAGCGACTAGCTCCATTCTGTTCTGTGGAGAAAGGAGCTCTTCCTCTGATTGGTCGAACAAAGGAGGGCCTCGGCTGTTTCCTGCCGCGCCCCTGTTTTCTATGTATATTAACCCTGAAAAGATTGTGTTACCTTTAAAAGCCAATTTATGATGTTATCTAGTAATAAAAAGAAAACTTTATGAACCTAAATACTTCTCTCTGTCCTATTTTTTCATGCTTATATTATTTATTGGATATTTAGACTTGGAAGTTATAGCTGGAAAGAATCTTTTTATGTGAAATCAATAGATTTATTCTTCCAATTCATTTAGCCCTTTTTGCAAAAGTTGATACTTAATGGTTCTGTCTGTTGGTACTTGATAGATAGGTGTAATGCGTAAATTACTAAATAACCCTATACATCATAGAGCTCAGCTCCTCTCCTCTATCATATAACCTTATATATCATAGAGCTCAGCTCCTCTCCTCTATCATATAACCCTATATATCATAGAGCTCAGCTCCTCTCCTCTGTCATATAACCCTATATATCTCAGAGCTCATCTTCTCATCTCTATCATATAACCCTATATAGCACAGAGCTCAGCTTCTCTCCCATATCACATATCCTTATATTCAAACACTACCACTTATGTTCTATGAAAATAGAACAAATAGGAAAAAAAAAATAAATGAAAAAGAGATCCTGGCATTTTCGAAGATAATTTCTCAATTAGCCAAAAGAATATTCGTGTAGAAAGTCAGAATAAATCCTTTATTCGATATTCCAAAAAGTCTACATAGTCAAAAAATAAAATATATCAGACTATTTAAAATGTCCGTAAAAGTTTGTACAAATGCAATGCGTTTCGCCAAAACTCCTGACTGGCTTCCTCAGACAGTGTCAAGTTCTGTAGAAGACTCATAGTTTTAAGGCACGGGATTCCCTTGTGGGTTTACAATGATTGTTTCCTTAAATCAATACATCACAAACTTCACTTAAAAGGATTGTATCAATGTAATGTTATACAACCATACTATCAACTTATTTACAATAATAAAATGTTACCTATTGATATACGGTGGTTACTCTTTCATGACTATTTGAACCCGGAAGTTATAGGTTAAAATTTTATGAAGTGTAACAGAGATTCAGAGCAAATAGTGAAATACTTAAATAATTAGAAACTCTCAAAAGATACAGCGCATACACTTTGAGAGCTAGAAAAGCCCAGATGGTAAAGCTGCGCTACTATGTGGTATCTGAATATAAAAATTTCAAGCTCGTGTGATTGCGCTCGGACTGCTATGCTAATGCTCTCAAAGAGGCAAAGCGCATGCATCCGTTGGCGAAGTTCCAGAAATATTTGTAGAAGTAGAGCTGGCTGAAGATAGAGGAGCATTAACCACTACACGGGTTCTCTTTAAGTCACAAGAAGTGTAACATTATTTCTTAATCTACTCATTTAGTTATTTCCTTGGCATTGTCGCCTTTGTTGTCATATTCTCCACATATAACTACAGCACACTAGTTGCACTTAAAAACAATCAAAAAGAACATGGGCATTTTTGGAAAAGCATTTCTGCTACTTTGAATACTTGAAAAATTTGAGGTTCTTAGTGTAAATTTTTTATCAAAACTGTGTAAGCCCACCTGCCAAACGACAAGACGACCTCAATACAGTTTTTTGTTCTCTGCCCACCTGCACAGGCTTTTAAATCAATGCAAGCTAGCTTGTAGCTGGAATCTACTTTCCCTGAAATGTGTAGGTCTGAACAGGCACCAAGAGAGGTAATATGTAGCGTAGGTTTCAACCTGTATTGAGGTCGCCTTGTCAATTGGCAGGTGGGTATTCAAAGTAGCAAAAATGCTTTTCCAAGTGCTAATAGTTTGCAGCTGATAATGGATTGTGTTGGCGTTTTGCTGCCACACCAACATGCCCACCTATGCTCACCTATGCTTTGATCAGATTCTGTGTCTGCCACGAGTGGTACCTCTGTTCTCTTGCTCTTTGCCTAGGGCATCTAGGATTGTCTTGCTGATAATGATCAGAACCAGGACAAGATCTAGCTATCTTCTGTTTGAAATAGATGCTTGTCTTAATAGTAAAATATAGTTTTTCACTTTCGTTATGGTGTGCAAGAGAACTAGCCTCTTCCAGTTCATTTGCTGAATTTCTGCAGAGCGTAAATAAGTTTTTCTATAAACAGAACATGTGCCAATTTCCAAAAGCTACAATTTACCTTCATTTAATTGTCTTTCAATGTTCAGTGGTGAGTAAAGGGATCTAATTAAATGCACACAGCATCCCGAAAACAGTTCAGCTGGCAACTTATAATGTATAGCAGCTGAGATGATTATGTTAGAGTCAATGTACTCATTATAATTTAAGTGGAAAAAAACAGTATAACAGCTTCAATGACCACTAAACATGGAATGAGGCAGTGAATAAATATATAACCATACACAAAAGTAAAACAAGTACCTTTTAGATTAATTGATGAATACATTGTACAAAGGTTTTTAAATTAATTTTTAATAATTTATCATCCAACCCAATTTGAATGGCAATAATTATAGAAATCTTTGCTTTCTATAGCTGGTTTCACACAAAGCGTCTTTCAGAAAGAGGCTGCAGTGTTTGTGGTAGTTTTTCATGAGTTTTTTTTTAACCAAAACCAAAAATAAATTCAAAAGGAGTGGGAAATATAAAGGAAGGGCATGTACTTCTTTCTGTAGGGCTTTTTGCCTCTGGCTTGCGCAGGCATGCCCGTTCCCTAGAGCTCACGCCCCTGCCAATGGTGATTTAAAGGGCTGGTGCTCCACTGATCACCGATCAGTGGTCGCTGGTTATTATATTCGCTCACTTTCCCTGCTGCCCCTCGCCACTGTGTTGGTGTGTGCTGCTAAGTGCTGTCTTACTTCCTTATTATGAATTCTGGTCGCTGACCCTTGCTACATACCTTGACTATTGTTTGCCTGTGGCCTGCCCTAACCTTATCGCGAGTGATCCGACCATGTTCTGCATGCTGCCTGCCCTGACTTTGCTGCCTGTCTACCGACCACGCCACAGCCTACTCCTCCTGTACCTCACTTCACCTACACTGTCACTGCAGGTGGCCACATCATATCCTGCATTGAGGCTGGATAAGATGAATACCAGGGGGCTCCTTAGACTATCCCTAGCATAGTCCATATCCATCTCTCGCAGTGACCCAGGAGATCCACTACCTCAAGTCATTACAGTACACAATGGCCATGGATCCCGCCAAGGTGCCCCTGCCGACTCTTCAGGATGTCACGGCCGCAGTGACCTACCAAGGCCTCCGTCAAGAGTACTTGTTCGAGAGGTTGCAAGACATTGTTGCTCGCCTGCCAGCATCTGTACCTGCTTCCATCCCTGTGGTGACTCTGCTTCCGATGGTTGCCGGGTGTTCTGCTCTGCATTTTCCACTGCCACCATGCTACAATGGGAGCCCCAAAAGTTATCAGAGTTTCTTAAACCAGGTGACAATTCACCTGGAAATGATGGCACATCAATTTTCCTCGGACCATGCAAAGTTGGCCTGTGGGGTCAGCCTCCTGTCTGGTGAAGGCCTGGCCTGGGCCGCTCCCATATGGGAGCGTGGGGATCCAATAATAGTCAACATTTCAGGATGTGTTCCGAAAGGTCATTGAGGAACTTGGGCGCATCTCCTCCACTGTGCTTTCTCTGCTACATCTATGCTAAGGCGAATCTATGGTGCGGCAGTATGCCATCTGGTTTTGCATGCTCTCCATGGAGCTGGTCTGGAATAATGAGGCTCTCGTAACAGCATTTTGGGGACATCTCACTGGTAGAATTAAAGACTATCTGGCTGACTGGGACCACCCAAACTTTGTGGATGACCTCATTATTCTTGCTACAGGAACTGACATCCGTTTCGCCAAGAGCTCCACCAGCGACGAGAGTCCTTCTGGCTCTACCGACTTCCTAGACTTGCACCAGTCTTCCAAAGTCCTCCACTGCCCCTACCAATGGTTCTTTGAGATGAGCCTATACAAGTGGAGAGAGCACAGGTGTCTGAAGAAGGACACACCGACAGCCATCTCCAGAATTGGTATTGTGGCAGCCAAGTTCACTTACTGAGGAACTGTCCAGTTTACCCAGGAAACTTTAGTGCCCAGGCTCTGAGGGAAAGGTAGTCATAGATGAAGATACTTCCTCTCCTCGTCTGACCATTCCGCTCACTCTCTACTCCACATCTGGGGCCAAGTTTCTCCCTGTATCCATTAAGAGTTTGGGTTTGAGATCTCCGAGCTCTATTACCACTCCCCGTACCTCCCATGGTGTCCAGTTAGTGATATCTTTAATCAACACAGATATTCATTCTATTCTTTCCAATCGGAAAGACTATCAACGACATGTATGAACAGGGCTGCACCAGTTTTCTTGCATCAAAAAGCTGTAGTAGGTCTGGTCTATAGATTTATAAACAGTTGCACTCCATGCTGTGACACAATAAGCACGTGCGCAACATTTTTTTAAAAAATTTGAATTAGACACATTTATAATTCTTTGACGTCAAACCTGGGTGCATAACAGTTAGAACAGCCAGACCAGGTTAAAGGTGTTTTGACTGAGCCAGACTTGTCATATTGGTACTACAATGCGCCTATATGTATGAACTGCAGAAGAACAGGTTCATACATGCTGGCACATTCTACACTGTTTTTAAGCTATTTAGAACTGGCCTGTCAGCGCCAATGTTCATATATGTCACCCTATGTCTTTCACAATAAAGAGGAAGGTCTAGCCTTGAGTACACTACAATCATAAAGAACTCATACTTAAACCAGCCGACAAGGGGGGATCAATGGTTATCATGGACAGACAGTTCTATCTAGAAGAAGTTAGATGTCAACTTTTGGATTGTGAGACATATCAACGATTAGATAGTGATCCACTACCTCATATTAAGATTTTGTATAAATATTTGAGTAATGGCACTATTGATCAACCAACATATCAGTTCCTTCAGATGACCCATCCTATATGTTTAGTTTTTCACTCCCAAAGGTACAGAAGGATTCACACAAACTGGGATGACAAATTGTGGCATTGACTGATTACATTTTCCGTCCGACTGCGAAATTTTTTTGAAAAAATCTTTACACCTCTCAATAAGAACTTAGGACGACATGTCAGAAAAGACGGCAGTTTTAAGGCGCATTAACCCCTTAAGGACCAGGCGTTTTTTTTTGGTGACACGTTCGTTTTTCCCACCTCGCCTTCTGAAAGCAATAACTTTTTTATTTTTCCACCTACATAGACACATGAGGGCTTTTATTTTGCGGGACACAAGATGTACTTTCTAATGTTATTCATATTACTATAGAATATACTTGGAAACCGCAAAAAAATCCAAGTGGGACAAATTGTGAAAAAAAATGTATTTTTGCCATGTTTGCGGGGGTTTTGCTTTTACGGCGTTCAATCTTCGGTAAATATAATATGTTATCTGTATTCTACAGGTTATTATGCATCCGGCTTCCGGTATGTTTTGGTACCATAAAAAAATTCCAAACATTTTCTATTTTTGAAATTTGCGCCACGGCGCCATTTTGTGCGACCAATAACTTTTTTTGTACTAACACCTATGGACGTCAGTGAGGGGGAATTTTTTGTGGGCTGAAGTGTACTTTTTATCGCTAGCAGTTTGGAATGCATGCGACTTTTTTGATCATTTTTATTCCATTTTTTGAGTGACATAAAATGACCAAAAAACGCACTTTTGGCATTTGGAATTTTTTTCTTCTACGGTGTTCAGCGTACGGATAAATGATGTTATATTTTTATAGATCTTGACTTTTTCGGACGCGGCGATACCAAATATGTGTAACTTTTTTATTATTTTAATGATTTTATTTGTAAAATGGGAAAAGGGGGTGATTTGAACTTTTAATACTTTTTTTTTGTACTTTAAAACTTTTTTTTTTTTTTACTGTAACATTTAGTCCCCCTATGGTGCTTGACCACTAGGGGGCACGATTGTTAATACAACCTAATGCATTGCATAGGCAATGCATTAGGGTGTACAAAGATGGCGGTTTCCCCACTTCCTGTCTGCGGATGGAAGTGGGGCAAATCGGAAAGGGTAAGTGACGGAAGCTCCCCACCACCACAAGGCTCCCCACCACCATGCCCGGTCGTCGGATCGGCGCAGCACAGCTGCGCCGGTGCCGATGACCGTAACGATCGGTGCGCGGCACCGATCGGCGTTCATTCAGACGCCGCAGCCATCTTTGCCGCGGTGTCTGAGGGGTTAAACAGCGCCAGCGGGCGGAGCCGCCCGCCGGCGCTGTTACTGCCGGGTGTTAGCGGCGATTAGCCGCTAACACCTGCGGCTGTGCGGGGGGTCGCGGAGCGATCCCCCTGCAAAGCCCCTTAGCGGCCCTGGGACGTACTCATACGCCCAAGGTCGTTAAGGGGTTAAATGAGTGTATAATGCGCCTAAATAAATAAACCTGTCAAAAATGTGACATGTGGTATGCCTTGTATAGCATATGTAATGTGCCTACTTTAGAAGCATTCAAAAGAGTAAAATGCGCCTAGTTTTGGTGTATGACAGTTCTTTTATATAGAGAATACGGCGTCAACAGTTTTTTGGTGCAAAATACACAAAAAAATGGTGCAGCCCTAATAAGACATGTCTCCCTTAATCTCATTCATTCTAGATACTTCTCACCTCTTGTCTCTTATTAGGGATATAAAACAGGTTCCAGAAAATACTGTATAGTTTCTTTTGCTGTATTGAACTTTTATAAATCTTTCGAACATCTTGATGGTCTTACAACTGTCGGGGGTCGTTTACCAACACTGGGGGTCACCCGTTTGTCCCGGTACTCCAAATCACGATCAGGGGAACATGTATCGGCCGATTAGAAACTGAGTCAGACACAAGAGTTCTGGATCAAATCTCATTCATGTTCCAAGCAATTCTGACAATACAATGCATTACACACATATTTGTATGATCTGTAATCAAACAAGCGCAGGCGCGATAGAGATAGAGGAACGGACGTATGTCCATATTTAGGCAGCTTCTGAGTAGATTTCATTGGTCCACGTTGTCTCTGAGTAAAAAGTTTCTGGGAGTGCATCTGCCAAAACTAAGTTAGTTCCCAGTGAAATGAACTTTTCTTCAGAAAGGGAACTGATAACAAGACGCTGCATCCTGAGGAAGCCGATAACAAAAATGTTACATCCTGAACCGCGACCTTCTTGAGTGCTTCATATTATGCTGTATCATTCTCCAGAAAATGGATTCTGCTCAAGCTGAAATGCATGTCAAGGAGAAAAGTTTGGGATTTAAATAGTTTATGCATACAACACAATATTGATTCAAAACCTCTTTACCTTCACAATCCCCCTAAAGACCAAGATTTTCTCCACTGTCCCTATTGTCCTTCCTGAAACGTAAAATAGAAATAGGACCTTTGGAAACGCTCACACTGGGTTAAGGGGTGTGGATTTCTTCAAAGATTGTGAAGAAACCCCCCTAGCGGGTGAATTCAACACGCAACTTCCAGTGGCCTGACTAACAGTGTGAGGTTTTCCCCTTGATCTTTCCCTTTTAAATTAGAGAATTAACCCTTGGTTCATACTTATGGGGGTTCTGATAGGTGGGGGGCTGGATTCCATGTGTAAGCCTTGAAGGGCATGGAAAGCTTAGTTAATGTACACTGACCCTTCCAGGTAGCTGGCAACCTACTTCTCAGTTTCCCATCCCCACACAACCAGAAGACATCCAGGAGGGTTCCAGTGAGATTCGCCAGATTTCCACTAGTCAGGTTGACCTGGCAAAACCCGGGCCGGGAAGACCCCCAAAAAATGCCTCCCCGTCTGTAGTATTGGGAGAGAGACAAGTGTATTTTCCCAGGAGCTACCCACACCTCCCCAGGTGGTCTCACTTTGGGTTTAAAACTTACAAGGGGGCAAGTCACTACATTAGGAAACATTTTGCTTTTTCAACAGTCTAAGAACCCATTCTGCTATCTGCAGTAACTTGGGGGATAGGGGTGTTTCCAAGTGTGGGTTGGCTCCGGCACAGGCCAAACACCCCACTGTTAACTTATGGGCCCTGACGGTGTATTTTACCCATTCTAGCCACAGGTTTTTTCGGGGAGAAACTGTTTTCTGGAGATTGTATTTCCCATCTGGAGGTACAGTGGGAGTAGTGGCAGTGGTGGGTCTGATTTTAAGATCTTTAAGTTCTATCACTCCTACTTCCCCGTTCCACAATCCGGTATTTTACCCCAAAAAGACATACTTTCCCATGTCTCCGGGGCTGGGGTGCTCCAAGTTAAGAACTACAGGGAACAGCGCACCGGTCGTATCACTCCCACCCAAATGTATTGGTCCCCTGGTCAGTGTCAGCCTGACCAGTAAGGACCTTCCCTTCGGGTCCTTGCGTGCCCGAGCTTCAGGAGGAGCATATCCCCAGTCTTCCCCCGTATTCCATCCTGCATCTGACCAGTAATAGCAATTTTCATTCCCGGGGCGTGTTACACACAAGTAAAAAACCCCTGTCACAAAGGATCGAGGTCCATACTTGCGGGGAAAGACATTCTTCTGGCAGGGATTATTGGGGAATATATCACAGGCATCAAATGAAAAGGTTTGCACACTTTGAGTGATGTCCATCCAAAAAATCACTATAGCATTAGCTATAGGTAAAACAAATAAAAGGATATATACAATCATTTTGTCACTGGGTCCCTTTTACAATGAGAAGCATGGATCCACGGGGGCTTTCCTCCAATTTCACTGCCGTGGGGGTAATCAGGATAACAGTAAATGGGCCTTCAAATCTGGGCTCCAGGCAATTCCTCCTTATATGCCTCTTTACGTACACTCGGTCTCCTGGTTTGAAATCATGCACCGTTTCCCCTGTGGATTCTGGAAGACAAGCAGAGACTGCAGTATGCAAATTAGTCAATTCTTTGGACAATTCAATCACAAATTGTACAGTCCTATCACTATTTCCCCTACTCTTGCTCCCTGACTTCAAACACAGAAGGAGGCTTTCCAAACATTATCTCAAATGTGGGGTTTGCCATGTTTTGCTTGTGGGTGTGCCTAACGTGGTATAAAACAATTGGAGGAAGTTCTGGCCAGGGCAAGGGGACTCAGCAGTCATCTTTAACAACTTATTTTTGAGAGTTCCCATATTCTCTCTACCTTCGCAGAGCTTTGGGGATGGTACGGCGTGTGGAGGCCCAAAACAACCCCTAACATGTTCCATAACTTTCGGAAAACCGAGGAAGAGAATGCTGGACCCTGGTCTGACTCGATCACCTGAGGATTCCCCAAAACGACAAGCTATTTCATAATCAACTTCTTTGCCGTTACTTTGGAGGTCATGTTTTGGGCACTGGGTATGCTTTTGGGCCCTCCTGAAAACATGTCTACTGCAACCAGAACATATTCTACTTCCCACTCTTAGGCATCTGGATGTGGTCCACTTGAATCCTTTGGAAGGGGTACTCGGGTTTTGGCAGGTGTTGCATAGGTACTTGAGCAGTGGAGGAAGGGTTGCAGTGGGCAGATGGTGCATGCTGATTGTAGGCTGCAATCATGGAACTGATTCCTGGAGCATGTACAACTTCTGCACATAGCTGAGTGCCTGATTCTTTTCCCCGATGAGTAGCTCCATGGGCCCAGGCTGCAATGGCAGGATACATTCTCTAGTAAACAGACAAGGCCTTTGCACTTCCAAATTCCTCTTTCGAGAGTTTGCTCCATCTTCTTCCACTGTTGTTTTCTCCTTTGCAGTTGCCAGATGTTGTTCTGCTGATATTTCCCTTATTTTTGAGGGGCCCAGCCGGGCTTCCAATCAGAGGCTGGACTTATAAGTTCCTGTTGTTTAATGAAATCCTTACTCTGGGCTCTGGTGGTTACCATAATAAGTGCAGGATCCAGCCACTTGGATGACACTACACCAAGAGCTGCTGCTTTAGCGGCTTGGTCCGCTGTCCCGGTTTCCTCGGTCTGTTTGTCTTTCACTTTTCCATGGCTTTTTAAACCCTTTTAAAACGGCTACCCTTTGTGGGCAGTTCAAGTGCAGCCATCAAGGATTTGATTTGTACTGCATGCTTCACAGGGGTTCCTGCTGCTGTGATGAATCCTCTATTCTTCCAAATGAGCCCAAAATCATGTGCTATGCCATAGGCATATCTTGAGTCAGTCCATATATTGACCGTTTTTCCTTCAGCCATTTTACAGGCTTCTTCCAGAGCTTGTAGTTCAGCAACTTGAGCTGAAAAGTGCGGGGGCAGTGCTTCTGCCATGAGGATTTCATCTTCTGTGGTTATTGCAAATCCTGTATGAAAAGTCCCGTCTTCAGTAGCATATCTTGAACCATCTGTCCACAGGTTGAGATCCGCTTGGGGAATTTCTTCAGTCACCACTGTGAATGGGGCAGCAGTCTGATCTTGTAAGGCTTTCAAACAATCATGGTGGTCATTTTCAGGTCATATCCATTCGGTTTTCCCCCCCCGGTAGGGGGAAAAAGAGTGGCGGGATTCAAGACTTACACCCTTTAAAGAAATTTTAAAATTTGCTTCGCCCCTCAAGTCTTAATACTAATAAATGAAATCTCTGCTTGGAACGTCTTGCTGTTGTCAGTGAGAATGACTTTTTATTTGGGAGAAATTTTTATGGCAGATTGGACAGAAATGGCTTTAACATTGCCCGCCTATACAAATGCGTCGTGTCGTGAAAACGAAAATACCCGGGTCATCATTACTCCGAACTCAATAGCAGTGTGCACTGTGCTAACAATGACACAGATAAAAAGTTCCGTTTCAAACCCCTCATGCTCTCACCCGGGTCCCATCCACTTCCTGAGTTTTTTAGTCAAAACATATATACCAGGAAAGGGGGGGGCAGGGTTAAAGCATGGTTTTTTTGCCAAATCAGACATCTTCTCGTCCACTTCTGACAAATTTAGGTTTCCACTGACAGACTCATCTCGGGTATCCTCTTATTTCTGGTAAAACACTGTTTTTCCATAAATTTTTGACTTCATCGGGTGCGGTACACAGAGTTGGCGCCATCTTATTTTGCAGGGTTTTATAGGAGCGGGTTTAGAGCGGGGAAAAATTAAAATTTGAAAAGTACAAAATATAAAAGATACAACACTCATAAATGTATACAGACTTGACAATCTCCCCTAAATAAAAATTTTTTTTCCCAAATTTGGGGTTTGTAAAACCCCATGATCTGTTCCAACCCTTTCGTTCCCTACCCTTTAAACTTAACTAAATTAATTTTTCAAAAACCTTTTTTAGATAGCTACCTGGACAGTGGAGCGGGTAAAAACCCCACTGCATCACTGAAGGCTTGCCCAAGGGGGGCATAACTAAGCGATCCCGGTCTCTTCTACATTGCCTCTGATGTGAGGATACAGGGGATTGGAAAAAAAAAAGACCCCCGGGTTGCCCCTTAGAGCAACCCCTACAGTGACATTTTGGGGATTGCGGGAATCCAATTAGGGAAACCGGGAAAAATTTTGGTGAACATGTTTTTTTTTACTGGAAAAATAAGGGATAAAACTGATAAAAAATTTCGGGGGTCTGGAAGCCAAGAAGGGTCCCCAAAAGGGAAACCCTCACACTTTATTTTTCCACATCCCCCCTTGGAGTGTCTTTTAAGATATTTCCAATGCTGGGCTTTTTGATGGGCCCAGGAAATTGATATACTTCTTTTTGCTCAATTATGTTCGCAATATTTCGTGGGGTTTTTACAAACTCTGTTGGTTATAATGGATACTATTACCCAAAACTAAAAACCTTTTTTATTTTTTTGGTATTTTTGGTTCGAGCCCTTGGTTTTTCTGATCCCTAGCTTTGAATTCACCAGCCAACCCCCTGAGCTTTCCCCCTTTGTATTTTCAGACACCCCAAACAACACAAATGAAATAAAGGGGTTCGATAAAATTCTCTCCCAGGAGCTTAATCACCAGGTTGTAGTTTGTGGGGCTCTGATCTGAGTCAGGAACGGAAATAGGGGAAAACCCCGGGGGCAGGGGTTAGTTTCAATTCATTACACAAATTATGACATATTTTACAAGGTTTAAATTCCCGCACTCAACTTTGTGGATAGTATTTCCAAACCAGGTGGACCAAGAAAAATATCCATAAGGTGTAGACCGTGGGCTGCCTGGGGTGTTTCGACAGAGTACAGGGCGATGGGTTTGATCTCGGGCCCAGGGATGTATTTTTCCCTTACTGCTTGAGAATTTTTTTTTTTGATGTTGGCATTCATCCTCTCGATCTTTCCCGAGCCTTGGGTGGGATGGAGTGTGCAATCCAAGTCGCACCTGGGTTGGGTATATTTCTTCCTTGATTCTGTTCTTCATCCTCTTTTTCCCTTTCCCTTTTCATCCTTTTTACCCCTTTTCTTCTCTTTTTTTTAATCTTCTTCTTTCCTTCAGCTTTTTTTCTCTTTTCCCCGGAGACGTATACAGCTACTCCTGCTTTCTCTCGCATTACTGGGAGGGAGGGCTTGGGGGCCTTTTGCGGCCTGATCAGGTTGTAATTTCCCCGGCCTCCATTTTTCCCCATACTTTGGTTTCAAGACACCATTTTGGCCCGGGCAGCGGAGCATACATCAAGGTTGAACAGCCCTTTGGGTTTCTTGATTGGCTTCCACTAGCTGTCTGGAAACCTGCAGGGCCCACTTCAGGCCGAATCAGGGGCCACCCATAACAGCTGGTCAGGTAATGTTTCCAGCTTTCCTTCAAGAGTTTTCAAGTTTCTGTAACCTCAAAGTTCAGTTTCCTGGCTGACATACTCGAATAAAGTTCCCTTTACGTTTCATGCAATAACCACAGCAAACCTTATGGAATCATCCTTGTTCATCGATATCGGATCCATCGGAAGGAACAAACAGGGTTCCCATTTGGGAAACAGGACAGTGGGAAGGGTGGGAATTTTCAACCTCCATCTTTTTCAAGGCATCTGATCATTGAAGTGTCTTCATCTTCTTTTTTTGTGTGATTTTCAGGTCCCATCTTCCCCCCCTTGAGCGAGGAAGCAGGGGGCTGGTTGAGGTATGCACTCTTCAAGGTTACATTTTCGGGCATCAGTAATGAGCATTCAATCGAAGGTTACTTTGCTTTGAATGTAGGTTGTTGGATTTTTCAAGATCCCTTTAAGGCATAGGTGCCAAGATACACGGGATGTCCCAAAAATAAAATTTTTAATCTTGTCAAAAAGGGGATTTGTGCAGACAACACCTGGGGCCCAAGTAGGAGCAGTCTTGCACAGGATCTATCTTGCATATATATCCTAGAGGTCTCACACTTCCCATGTTTTTGAGCCAAAAACCCAAAGGGGCATGGCCATGATGTTCGGGAGAAAAGAGGGGGGGAAGTTTGAGTAGTCCGGGATACCCAGAGCGGGAGCTTCGAGAATAATTTTTTTATTTTCAGGAAGCGGGCCCTCCCCTCAGGTGCAGCTGGGGTTTAAGAATGTCCTGCATAAATTTTGGTGGGGTTGCTGAAAATCGTGTGTCTGCGGAGTGCATACTTACTGGTGTTGAGGAACAGGTTGATACATTTGATTTTTTTGACCCTTTTTGGGCATCATTGGAACACAAACTCAGCACTTTCTTGGTCTGGGTCCCCCCTGAACTGAGGTCATCTCATCACTTTCTTCTTCTTCCCATCTTTCTTCTCCTTGACCAGGCTTTAGGGGAACCCTTTGGCAAAAATAACACTTCCTTCAGTGGTATGTCAGGCTAAGCGTGCTCAACTGTAGACGGGCTCAACAGCTGATGTGCGCCCCCCCCTATACCTTGCTGCTGAACTCTTGAACAGGGCCCAGCCCCCCCTTACGGGGGGCGAGTGCACCACCAAGGAAGGACCCGGAGGCTGCTCCAATCAGCGCAGGGGCGGTACCGGGGAATCCCATTTAAACTCCCTGAAAGCTGACTGCTCACCTGTATTTTCCGGCACCTCTTTTTCCTGTTCTTTTATTTGTTTTGCTTATCTTGTACCTGACCTGGGCTTTTCTCCTGACCCCCGGTTTTGTCTTCGATTTTGTGCTTCGCTTCCGTTGGGTCTTGACCTCGCTTGTTTACGTTTATCCCCTGGTCTGATTTTTTGGGTTTGGCGTTTTTATTTGATATTTACCCGGGTGTCTGCTATTTTCCTTTTGAAAGGCCCCCTCCTTTAGCAGTGCAGGGGCTTTTGCCCATTGCCGCCTGCCGCCAGGGCAGCAAATCAAAAGGCAGGGACAGTGGGCTGGGGTTTCCCGTTTGGGCTCACTGCACCTCCCTTGACGGACAGGTAAGTCACAGTTTCAGGCCACAGGTTTTTTCTTGGCCTTAATTGTTCTTGTAGCCCATCCAGAATGCCGGTCAAAAAAGAGGCATGGGTCTTTGTTTTGGGGCTTAGAACCCCAAAACTTTAAATTGTTGCTGTCGAGCGCATATTTGCCCAGATTCATCTTCTTCTTTTTGACATCTTGCATTTACACGGCTTGGTCGTGACATGTCCTGTGCCCATTTTTTCAATTGTTCACATAAGGCACCCTGAGTCCCATGAACCGTGGAGGTGAGTCAGCATCATCCATTTTATTTATTATAGGAATAGCTACTGGGCCTTGATTTCAAATATAGCCCTTAGATCTTGCTAGGTTGCGCATAGGGCTTTCTGTATTTGCACCAATCTTCATAAAAAGGCATAGGGCTTTTCTGGGGCTGGGGGCTGATTCACCAGAGTTGAAACTTGATTTGGGGTAAACTTTACATACCTAGGGTTTCATCCCTTTTCTGGAGGCTGTGGTGCAGACCAATGGGCTGTTAAACGAAGGATATTTCTAAAATTGATTTACATATTTAAAAGGAATCAACTTCAAATATTGGTCTGGAAATAGGTGGTGTAGGGGGTGGGTTGACATCGTATCTTTCCCACCTGGTAGAAAGGGCTCTCTTTACACTCACACACTGGGAATTTGCCACGATCTTGATTTCACTAAGGGTGGGAGTTGTGTTGTAAAGTATTGTTTTCACTTTCCGCCATTTCTTCCAATACAGCACTCAAAGGGTACCCAAAGATGCCTGAAGAAATTATGGGGCCAGCTATTATCTGTCTGGCTGCGTTCTCTGCTCACTTGGATCATACACTAGAGCTTCCATATGGGTGACCTAGCAAGCGGGGGGCTGTTTTCAGGGTGTTTGCCAAAACTGGGCCTACACATGGGTCAGGGTAAGCAGGGGAAGGGGCCCCCGGGGCCGGTGACAGCATGTCCCCCCACTTTCCCCACAGTTTTCCTTGGGCTAATAAGGCTCGCAAACTCCGTATTGGGGGCCTCCAATTCCCAACAGCCGGGGTCTAACCCCGACCATGCTCCAAATCTGTTTCAGCGTTTTTCCTGACCCACATTAAGGTACCAAGATCTCCATAAACCCCCACTGAGAGTGATCTGTCCCCCCGACATAGTAGCAACTTTTCGAAACAGCCCCTCCCCCGTTCTGTAATGGGAGGATCCCCATCTCGGGCCGGGTGGGGCATATAACCGGGGATGGACCGGGCCCTTGAGCGGGAACCAGTGGCATGAGATTGGTATGTCAATAAAGGGAGGTCCGGGACTAGCACAAGAGTCCCTTCCCGCCATTGGGCTTCCCGCTGTGACACTGGGGAACATTGAACAACCGAGGAAGGGACTGACCCCCTCTGGGGCGGGGCCACAAATTTGGGCCGTGAATGGACCGAAGTCTTATTACCGGGGTACAATGTTTTTCCGGTTCCGGGGTAACCAAGATGGGCCCCACAGGAATTCCGGTTTCATACCCAAAAGGCGCCAAGGGGGTCCAAGATGTACGCCCAGGAAGTTCCTGTTGGCATCCAAATGGCTGCCTGAGGGGGACCCAAAATGGCGCCACAGTAAGTTCCCGTTGCCCCACTTCGGCCGCACCCAAAGTAACATTGCAACGGAAGTGGACAGGAAAAGCGCAATGAGGGGGGGGGTGCCCCACAGCAACGCATGTTCACGGGAAACTGTGTTCTGCAAACCACAAAGGGGGCAGGCCACCCCTTTTTGACATTTCCAGCGCCATCTAGGGGGATGGCGCATCAACAGTTGCATTCATTTGATTTGGGGCCTCAGATTTTTCTAAACCCAAACGCATTCAATTTTTTCATCACCTCCCTTTTCCCTTAACTTCTGCATATCCTTTAACTTGAAACCCCGCAACTCGAATGAGCTTGTGCATTTTTTAAAATCCCTTTTCTTTCCACAGCCTCGCCTGTTTTAAGTAACCCTTTTCCCCATCGGCTGCATCGCCGCTGACGGCAATCCAACTAATTTATACAAGCGACTCACTTCCTTTCCAATTTCTTTCCTTCTCTGCTCTGCCTAAAATTTTATATCGTCCGTTTTCCCCGCAGGGGGAGTCTGTTTTTTATTTAAAACCCAACATAATTTACTAACAAGATACCACCGTACAGCTGCTCACCATGTAACCTAACATTTACCCCCCCCCCAAAATCACCTTTCCCGGTTACAGAAACCTGTCAAGGGGCCCCAACCCCCAAAAGCAGTTTTCATGATCTTCCACCCCCCGAACAAGTACTTTTTTTCCCCACCAAGCCCTATGAACTTATGGGGCCAAAGGGTCCTGTGGATACCTCCCTGTCTCCTTTCTCGACTGACAGCCATATCCCATAAAATAATTCCGGGTCAAAACAGAATAAAACAGGGTAAATTTCCTTCATTAAACGCAATACTTTTTTTTTTTTTTTTTAAAAGTACGCGAGTGACTTTACCCCTTTTTTTTTTTCACTGTACCGGCTGCTTTCACTTCCTCCTTTCTAATTCTGTCACTTTTTTACAGTAACCGCTGAGCCGTAGTGTAATGAAAGAAAACCCAGGCTGTTGTTTGAATCACCGGAGAAAACACACATTTTTAAACCCCCCAGACGTTTAACTCACTACCCTCTAACAAACGGGAATTACTAACTATCACTTCCTGATTTACAGGCAAGCCACCATATTAAATAGATAACTTTCCGGACTCAGTAGGGCGCAAGCCACAGGAAAACGACAGGGGTTCACCACAGTCTGTGCGGGTCAGCAAGTTTGGGTTTTCCTTTCAGTGATCCCCCCGGCACGTTTGGGCGCCAAAAGTCGTGGTCGTGAAAACGACAGTACCCGGGTTTAGTCATTACTCCCAAAATCAAATAGCATTGTGCACTGTGCTAAGAAAACAGAACAAAGTTCCGTTTCAAACCCCGCTCACTCTCACCCTGGTCCCATCAGCACTTCCTGAGTTTATATGTGCACAAGATAAAACAAAAGGGAAAGGGAAGGGCTGTTAAGGCGTGGTTATTTTTGCAACAAATCAACACTTTTCTGTCACTTCTGACCAATTTATTTCCCAAAGTACAGACGTCAACTCGGTTTTTTTTCCTGTAAGTCCTCTTATTTCCCGGTAAAACATCTGAAATTTTCCCGTAAATATTTTTACTCATCTGGGGTCGGTACACAGGATGTCGCGCCATTTTAAAATTGCATGGTTTTAACTGAGCGGTTTTTAGCAGGAAAATTAAAATTTAAAAGTACAAAGATATAAAAGTATACAACACTCATATATATGTATATCAGACTTGACAATGCATACATGATGTCTTTTGAGGAATCGTGTATATATACCTCTGCATTGTTTCAACAACATGTAATAACATGTAAACGCTACATTTAGAGATGGGCGAATTTCTCAAAAATTCGATTCGGTCACTTTGCCGAATTTTCCGACAAAATTTGTTTCGGTCCGAATTACTTCGGCACGAATCACGTTAAAAAACAGCTATTTCCAGGCTGCACAGAGCCTGCAGGGTGCTGTAGAACGTTGTGCCATGCTTAAATATGCAGAGGGAGCTTGGTTTGGTCTTCATACATGTTGTGTTTTAGTATGACACGCACATGACTGCCACCGCTCTTAGAATCGCTTCCCTATAAAATTCCCTGGGCACTTAAGAGGGCAAAACTGACCAAAAAACTCAAGCGGGAATGTAGCCTGATAAAGTCATGCCAGCAAAAGCTGGAAAAACCCAAGCTGAGAGCTCAGGTGGCAACATTAGTGACAGAGTGTGGAGGTGACGGCGGCAGCCACAGCAGCATGAGGTCAGACAGTGGCACAATGACATTCTGGAGGTGGCAAAACAGTAGCAGGCCGCAGAGTGGCACAATGACACAGTGTGGAGGTCCGACAGCAGCAGCATGAGGTCAGCAGTGGCACAATGACATTCTGGAGGTGGCAAAAAATTTAGTAGGCCACAGAGTGGCACAATGACTCAGTGTGGAGGTCACGACAGCAGCAGCATGAGGTCAGGCAGTGGCACAATGACATTCTGGAGGTGGCAAAACAGTAGTAGGCCACAGAGTGGCACAATTACAGAGAGTGGAGGTCACGACAACAGCAGCATGAGTCAGGCAGTGGCACAATTTGACATCTGGAGGTGGCAAAACAGTATTAGGCCACAGAGTGGCACAATGACAGAGAGTGGAGGTGACCGGCGGCAGGAGCAACAGCATGAGGTCGAGAGTGGCACAATGACACAGTGTCGATGTCACGCACCAGCAACAGCAGCAGCAGAAATGAGGTCATAGAGTGGCACAAATGACAGAGTGTTGAGGTGGGTGGCAATACCAGTCCCTGGAAAAGATGGTGGTAGCGAAATGGAGAAACTGTCAGCAGATGTGTGGCATCAGTGGGTGACGGCATCAGAATAGTGGCTGAGGCAGTAGTTTGAACCCAGACTGGCCTAAGGTATTGGGTGTGGAAATCCTGGCTGATCCACGCCTGATTCCATCTTGACAAAGGTCAGTCGTTGCACATTTCCCGTGGACAAGCAGGTTCTCCTTGGGGTAACGATGGTCCCTGCCGCACTGAAACACCCGCTTTTGATGCCACACTAACTGGCCGGGCAGGACAGCTTCTCCACTGCAAAACTCGGCAAGTTGCGCCCCACACATCCAGTTTGGCTGCCCAGTAGTCCAGCGGATCTTCTAAACTGGGTGGCAGAGTGCTGTCCAAGTAGGCCACCACCTGTTGGTTCAGGGACTGCTCCAGGTCCTGTTGCTGCTGCTGCTGCTGGTGACTACCCTCCTCACTAGGCGGGTGAAGGAAGCTGCTCATCACCGACTCCAGACTTAGGTTGCTGCTGATGGAGCTGGTACTGCTCCTACCCCCCACCTTCCCCCAGCAGCCGCGGCAGTACTACATGAGCGCTGAGGAAACCCCCGATCAGACCTGTGAGAGGAGGGACGATGCCGCACATAGGCAGCGGCCAACTGACTACGGAGGATTTCCCTATAGTATTTGAGTTTGTCCTCCCTCTCAATAGCTGGGAAAAAGGCTCCCATTTTGGACCGGTAGCGAGGGTCCAATAGGGTGGAGAGCCAGAAGTCATCCCTCTGCCGGATGCTGACTTTTCGGCTGTCACTAGCCAGGCTAATCAGCATGCTGCGGGCCATCTGCACAAGTGACTCCGAGGGGCTCACTGCCACCATCTCCACTGGATACTGCCACGGTGCTTGCGGGTCATCTGCCTCGTCTTCCTCATCTCCATCTACCTCCTCCAGCTGCTCCTGCTCCTCCTCTCTTGTCACCTGGGTGGAAAATCCACTCATTTCACCAGACAATACTTCTGCTCCAATGTCCTCCTCCTCCTCCTCCAAATCAGTCGCCAGCGGACACATGTGGCCGCGAGATGTAGTCGCCACGTCTCCAGTCCCTTGCCCAGACAGATCTTTCAACATCTGTTTCAGGACATGAAGCAGTAGAATGACGTTATTCATCCCGTAGTCCTGGCGACTGACAAATAACGTGGCCTCCTCAAATGGCCTCAACAAACGGCAGGTGCCACTGGCTGACATCAAAGTTACACAGGGGAGTACTGTCCGCCTGGATCATCAAAAAATCGTTAATGGCCTTTCTCTGTTCATACAGTTGGTCCAACATGTGCAGGCTGGAATTCCAGCGGGTGGAAACATCGCATATCAGAGTGTGTTGGGGGAGGCCGTTCTGCCGCTGCAACTCGAGGAGGGTGTTCCTGGCTTTGTACGAATGGATAAAGTGCATGCACAGTATCCTGGCCATTTTCAGAATGTTCTGAAGATCGGTGGAAGACTTCAGGAACCTTTTCACAACCAGATTGAACACGTGTGCTATGCAGGGCGCATGGACCATCCCTCCTCGGTGCAGCACGGACACCATGTTCCTCCCATTGTCCGTCACCATGGTTCGATTTTGCAGTTGGCACGAGAAAACCACACATCGATTTCTTGCTGCATGACGCGAAGCAGTTCCTCCCCTGTGTGACTTTGTTCGCCGAGGGAAGCCAGGTGTAGGACTGCGTGACACCGCTGTGCCCTACACATGTGGTATGATGGAGCAGTACTTGTGGAGGCTGAGATGGTGGTGGTGGTGGAGGAGGAGGAAGCGGACATTTGCGCAGGAGCTGCAGTTTGACGACGTGGAGGAGAAAGCGGCGTCTCCTGTCCAAGTTGTTGGTGTGCCTGGGCAGGAAGCACATTCACCCAGTGGACCGTAAAGGACATGTACTGGCCCTGACCATAGTTACAGCTCCAGATGTCCGCGTTGCCATGCACCTTGGAACAAACCGATAAGCTCAAGGACTGGCCCACTTTCTGTTCTACATATTTATGAAGTGCTGGTACTGCCTTTTTGGAAAAGAAATTACGGCTTGGAACTCTCCATCTCGGCTCCGCAAAAGCCATTAGTTCTCTGAACGGTGCAGAGTCCACCATTTGGAAAGGGAGGGACTGCAGCACCAACAACTTAGACAGGAGCACGGTCAGCTGCTGCACCTTAGGATGGTTGGACGCATACTGTTGTCTCTTTGCAATCGCCTCGCTGAACGACTGCTGGCGCCATGAGTAGTGAGGAGCAGGAGCATCTGGACCGGGAGATGATGTCAAAGAGAAAAAGCTCCCTTCTGCAGAGGTGGTGGAGCCTTGACTGGCTGCAATGGCATGCGTGCCACTGGGCGCTGCTGCTGCTGTTGCTGCGGCGGCAGGATGGACCACCACATCTGAGCCACGTTTCTCCCAGGCCACCGGATGGTGACGCTGCATGTGTTGACGCAGGGCTGTGGTGCCAACGTTAGCTCCCTGGCCATGCTTCACTTTCTGCCCACAGATTCTACATATACCCATATTCGGCTCCTCCGGTGTCTTAGCAAAGAACTGCCACACCGCCGAGTATCTGATTTTACCACCAACGCTCCGCACTGAGTGACTACTGCCGCCGCTGCCCCTGTGCCGCTACTTTCTTGGACCTGCGAAGCGGGTTTTCTACCCCGTGGCCGCTTGGCTCCCGACCTCACACTGCTGCGACCCTGCTGACTCATAGCCACACAACCCACTTGCTGGCTGCGCCGCTGCCTGACGCGCAAGCTGACACCCTCTTCTCCTGACGATGATGAAGCCCTTGCTTCACCCGGCTCCCAAGTGCGGTCGGCTACATCATCATCAATTTGTGTTTCATCGTCACTGCTGTCCTCATCAATGGTCTTGGTATTCTGAGGCTGACCCCTCACAACATGACCTCCCATGCCACTCTCCACATCTATACTTTGTCGCCTACTGCAAGAAGCAGGGGATATTGGCCCCATTTCGTAGCTGCTGACTGCCCTCCTCAAATTGTTCATCCTCGCTATATAGTGGCGCTGAGCCCAGACCACATAGTAGATCTCTGGCTGAGGGAACCGGATGGGACAGTGGCGGGTTGAGGACAGGTGAGGGCCGCTGACCCGCTCCCAGGCCATGCCAACTAAGGGTTGTGTCTGACGTTCCCACCGACTCTTGGCTGGGGTTGTCAGATGTCATCTGGGAGGAAGTGGATGACCTAGTCAACCAATCGAGAACCCTTGGGTTGCTAGTCAGCACACGCCCGCTAGATGACACCGGCAGTTGTGGCCTCACCGAGTGACCCCTGCTGCGACGTCCCCTTCCTGTGCTGCGACCTGGGCCTGTTCCAGGAATGTTTGTGCCACTGCCACTCGCAGGTGAAGAGCCTGCCACCTCTCTGTCTGACATACTGTTTGTTCTAAAATGTACAGACACTGTTTGATGAAGATATCTGTATATGATAAATACACACCCTGTATTTGACTCCAAATGAACCCACTAAGAAGCTTGAGTAACCCTTGGATATAAATTGCGCTCCACAAATGGGCAGGAAAAATTGACTTGTATGTGCCGTTTAAAAACTATGTATTTTACTGAATGTAAAAGCATAAACAGGCTTAATTAACCTTCGGATATGAATTATGCTACAGAATTTCTTCTGTGGCGGTGAAAAAGAAAGTTTCTTTTACTGAGTACAACTGCAGAAAAATACTTAAACCTTGGATGTAAATTGCGCAAAAGAATTAGCAGCCAAAAATTACCAGCTTTGTAGCGTGTTACAATGGTGTGTTTTTTACGCTACACAACAAGAGAAAAAATTGTAATTAAACCTCGCTTGTGAATTATGCTACAGGAAAAATGTATTTTTTGGCGGTGAAAAAGACGGTTTATTTTAGTTACCACAGCAGCAAAACAACGCTTAATTAACCCCTTGATGTAAATTGCGCCAAACAATTGAGCAACCACAAACTACTAGCTTTGTTGCCTGTTACAATGGCATGTTTTTTACGCTACACAACAAGAGAAAAAAATTTAATTAACCTTCGCTTGTGAATTATGCTAAAGGCAAAATGTATTTTTTGGTGGTGAAAAAGACGGTTTATTTTAGTCACCACAGCAGAAAAACAACGCTTAATTAACCCCTGGATGTAAATTGCGCAAAAGAATTGAGCAGCCAAAAATGAAGTGGTATTTGTATTGGAAAAACGCTGTTTCTTTAAATGAATACAACAGGAACAGGCTTAGATCCCCCTTGGATATTCAATGTGCTGTGAGCAGATAGCATTAACATGTATATGCAGCTGCACTGGACGCACACTGGACTTCAGATCCAATACCCCACAAAATCAGAAATAGAACGTTAAGAGAAGCAGTCTCTGAGACAAGCTGAGACACCCCCAAAAAAAAAAATCACTGTATAAAAATCAGTTCTTCAGTAAGAGCTATTACAAGCAGTCGCGGCAGCACCTTCCCTGATCAGTACAGTGAGAGCGGTATGAGCTCCCAGCATCGCGCCCGGACTTATATAGTGCGGTGACGTCACAGAATCCCGCCGGTCTCTGATTGGTTTCATCTCTGCACATGTCATGCAGGCTATGCCCTTCTTCCTCCCAGAGTTCTTTGCCCCATGTAACACCATGTGCTCGCAGCCATTTTATCAATGAAAAGCACACTTCGTTCACCCGAAGTACCCCAAAGTTCGACTTCGTTCCGAACCGAAGTTTTCCTGAAATTCTAAACGAATTCCACTTCGTTAGAATCAATTCGCCCATCTCTAGCTATATTTATGACATCTTTTGCATGTGGCGGGGCAGCGTTGAGACTTTACATGAGTTTCTTCTTTTTTCAATTCTAAATGTCCTGAACTCAAATTAATTATGGAGTTTCGTAGACAGGAATTTATTTTTTTGGACACTTTAGTCATCTGAGATGATGATGGAATGTTGACATTGGATTTGAATACGAAACCCACCGACCATAATAATTTGTTGGATAATAGGAGTTGCCATTCTAATGACATAAAAGATCATTACCAAGAAGCGAGATTATCCTAATTGCTTAATTGATTTTAAACAGATAATGATTTTTTCAACTCACAAGAAAAACCTAGTGCAAAACACATTTCTGTTATCAATACTTACCTCCACCTAATGCCTAAGATGCATCGTAGCATTGGGAAGAGGTGGCATTTACTATGGGAACATTACACACATATTGAGGAGTTCCAATTGCCAGTTATGATTTGTTCCAAACGACCTAAAAATATTAGAGATGTTTTAATGAAGACTGACATTGGTTCATTGAAACCTATGTTGACACAAGAATCTATAGGTACAAAATGCAAAGGAACATTTCCATTCTTACATTGTGCTCATTGTACTGGTTTAATACAGGGATAGAATATCCAACATCCACATCCTGGGAAATTGATTTCCATAAAAGGTTTATTCACTTGTGACTCTACAGCAGTAGTCTACATGCTAAAATGCCCATGTGGGTTAATATGTAGGCGAGACTATGCAGCGTATTAAAGATAGGATTGCTAGTCATAAGTCTGCAATTCAGTGCCAAAAGACATGGCTCTATGGATTGAATCGTGAATGTGATTTTCTGATATTCTAATTTTAATGTGTTTATTGATTCCACTATTTGTATACTGATCTGTATAATTTCTTTTAATTTTCTAGACATGTTAGATCTTCATTGGTGAGATTCCTCTTTATGTGTACTAATTTATGTTGATTCCAGGTTTTGACTGTCCTAACATTCTTAATTTTGTATTTAGTTATTTTTGTTTACGTGATTATATTGTCAAACTACTCTACATTATTGTCGTAGATCTAACCTCTTCTATATTTATTCTACATACATTTAAAGAGCTCTACCCCTGTTGTTGAGTTGATTTTCTTATATTAACCATATATATACTGAGAGATATTTATTATTTTTGGGACATTTTGACAAGATGGGGTGAATTCTAAAAGGTTTCACCTGTTCTGGTAAATTGGGGGCTTTGCAGATGCAACTCTTCAGCCACTTGTATACCCTGTCATTCGCCCAAACAGCAGGTTACACCCACATAAAGAGTACTGCTGAACTTGGAAGAAATTGCATAATGAATTTTGTAATGTTTTTTTTCCAGGATTCCTTGTAAAAATGAAACATTTTCAGCTAAAATTGCAGATTGTTGGAAAAAAATCATCTTCACAGCCTAACGCTAAAAAAAATTGTGAAACACCTGTGGGGTCTATGTACTCACTACACCCCTGGATATAATCCTTAATGGGTGTAGTTTCCAATATGGGGTCTTTTTATGTTGTCATAATGGCACCTAAAGAAAATCGTAATGAAATTGAGACCCCAAAGTCCAGTAGATGCTCCTTCTATTTTGAGACTTGTGATTGAGCCAAATAGCACACTAGGGCCACATATAGGATATCCCTAGAAACAACAGAATTGCGGGAATTGATGTTAAGTTGCATTTACCTGGTCACATCTACTATGTTCCAATGAATATTGGATAAAAATTGAAAATCTGCAACAAAAGTGAGATTTTGAAATTTCACCTCCAGTTTGTGAAACACCTAATGGGTTAATAAACTTCCTACATTCTGTTTTGAACAGTTTAAGTGGTTTAGTTTCTGGGATTCTTTGATGGGGATATCTATCATACAGGCCCCTCAAAGCCACATCAGAACTGGACTGGTCCTTAAAAAAAATCTATGTTGCAAATTTTCTGGAAAAAGTGAATAACTGCTACTAAATTTCCAAGCCCCATAATTTTGTAAAAGACATTTAAAAAATTATGGCAACCTACAGTAGACGTATGGTAGATGCTAGTTTTAAACTATTTTGCATGAAAAAACTATCTGTCTCGCATGCAGAAATTTTTGAACTTTGAAAATTTTTCAAAATTTTCACAACATTTTGATATTTTTCACTAATAAACATGGATTACAATATGTGGGATGCACAAGTACCTGTTTAAAAACCAGAATAAGACGACATCTCTCTGATGTCAGAGCACCTTATAGTACGGGTATCTCAATGGTCTCCAAACACTTCAAATATATACACAATTCAGATACAACAGGATTTTCCTTTATGGGAATAGAAAAAGTAAAAAGACCGGAGAGAGGAGGGGACCATTTTAAAAAACTTCTTAGTAGAGAAGCTTGGTGGATGTTCAGATTAGAGACACGGTCTCCTGGGGGCTTAAATAAAAGACATGACCTCATGTACCAGTATTGAAATAATATTGTTGCAAAAAATACTTTATATTTAAATTTGCATATTTATATATATTTTTTTCTCCCCTTTTTTTCCCCCTTCCTTTTCCCCATTTTTTTTCTCTTTCTTTGTTTATTTTTTATTTATTTATTTTTTATTTATTCTTTGTTATAACTACTACTTGACAGTTACACGATATTTATTTTTATCGAATATTAGATGTATATGTGTTTCTATTGGACATCATATGTTCACAGTTGTAGTCTTGATAGCACACAAACAGTTAAACTGTGGCAGTTTTCTACATACAGGTGATTTGTTTGTTTGTTGATTGGATAGCCTATATTAGTTCTTTGCTATCCAGTGTCTATATGCTATGATTAAGGAAGGTTCTACTTCCGAAACGCGTTAGCGTATTATCGTGTTATTTGTCTTGTTACTTCAATTATGGATATACATTTTTAAACTACATGGAATAAAGTTTTGAACAATTTTTAACCCAAATACCCTGGATTGTTGCTGGATATATGTCTTGGCTTTGTGGATACCATTAGAGGCGGCTTTACCTCTCCGTGCACTCCAGTGGGACATTTCATGCTTAAGGTAAGCTGACCTTTTCAAATATTTTGGAGACTTATCATGTTGTAAAGCAGGCCGTGCTCCCTATCCATTTGAATTTTTTCTACTTTGGAACATTATATATATTTTTTTCATTTAGTTCAAAACTTATATGCAACATTTTCTGGTGCTATGGATAATCTTGATGCAGCTTCTCTAGTTCCAGCTAGAATGGAAAAAGCGGCTCGTATTTTTTCTACTACTGATTTGAATACCTCTAATGTGGGAGTTGAACAGCCCAATGTGAATACCGCCATGCACAAGCTGGAGCGTCTCATGACAAAGGAGTTAAAACTCTGGTGGGATCAGACCACATTACAGTCGTATTTAGATAAAAGCATGATCCCACACGGGTTACGTGTAAATAAGTTTCCTACGGGTACTTGCCCTAAAGAGTTTATGGAGGAGTGGAACACAGTGTTAAATGAATGCTCATTCAAACTCATGGGCTTACTGATTAAACAGGAGGAAGCAGCGCGGACTCTAATTAATCAGGAAATCACACAGTGGAAGGACTCCATTCGTACGTATGAGGATTCCGTGCATTATAAAGAATCCTATGACAAAATTACTAACAAACTCCACAAGTTTGAGGAAAATATCATTGCGTATAAAAGCCGCAAGTTCCAGAGGGACGTTGCAGACTATGAGAAGGACAATGTGTATACCTGGCGTCAAAGATCGTTTCCAAGATCCATCCTTAAAAAGCAATGGTATAATACTAATGATAGAGGCAATAAAGTCTTCTTCCCTGATCTTGATTCTTCCAGCAACTCTATCATGCCGGTTACGTCGGGAGAAAGTTCTGATCCATCAGGACTAGAATCACCTGTGGTACAAAGTAAACCAAAAAAGGGCAAGCGGAATGCGGCTGCAGGAAATCAGGCCGGAGATCAGGGAGGAAACACAAGGGATCTAAGAGATCGTCAAACGCTGCGGAATCGCAGGTACTAATGGACCCAGGTGAGAACTGTGTCATTAATCTCTCGAGTTACATTGTGACCGATACCCAAATTTCTGTGTTATCAAGGGGCCTGAGTTTTGTGCCAACAGAAAATTTTGATCTTTATCGGACTATACTGGATGTAAACAAATTTGCTAGACTTGTGACTTTAAAGAATCATTTTTTTGATTTAAATGGTGATAATGATGATCGGGACACTACCTCTCCTATTTTTTCATCTATTTGTGATAATGAAATTGATATTCCTATTATAGATCCTTATGTATCTTTTCATGATAATTGTAATGTTGCATTGTTGAGGTCTTTGAAAAGCGAGAGTGTTCCTAGCAATGAGAAAGCCTGTCCTGATCATACTGGATTCCGTAGTGATTTTTACCCTATTCAGTCGAGACCTTTGGGGATGGATACCTTTCAGGAGTTAGTTGAAAAAGATTTGTTGGCTTTACATGAAAAGCTTTCCAAAAAACATACTAAATTGAATCTTTCTAAGCAAGAGAGTATTGCTATACAGGAACTTAAATCTAATAATGACCTATTAGTTCGTTCTGCGGACAAGGGCGGTGCAATAGTTCTGCTTAATGCAGGCTTGTACAAGGAATTGAATCTCCTATTATTGGAAGATACTGATACATACCGTCCCTTGTCCTCAGACCCTACCCACACTTTTCAGACAAAATTACACTGTCATTTGGAGGAGGGGGTCACTATGGGGGCCATCTCTTCTACTTTGGCTAGTAAATTGTTTGTGGCTCATCCGATAACGCCTGTTTTCCACTCGTTACCCAAGGTTCACAAGGAGATCTTTCCATCGCCACTGCGCCCTCTTGTTGCAGGCTTTAGGGTCTTCTAGGTGAACTTTGGGGGCATGGATTGACTCCCTGCTCAACCCTCTGGTCACCCAGCTACCTGCCTACATTAAAGATTCAAAAAGTTTGGTTGCCATGATGTCTCAGGCCCCTTGGGATAAGTCTTGTACATGGGTTACATGTGATGTTTCTAGTTTATACCCCTCAATCCCACATGATCTGGCC
Organism: Phyllomedusa bahiana; assembly: GCA_025379985.1. Lineage (NCBI taxonomy): Eukaryota > Metazoa > Chordata > Amphibia > Anura > Hylidae > Phyllomedusa > Phyllomedusa bahiana. The sequence goes on from JAODAL010009923.1 coordinate 33,110, forward strand.
ATAGAATTTCTCACTATACATCTACGACGTTTTAGTTCCTATTCTAGGGCAGTAAGCGAGTTTATTGTATCTAGTGTAAATTTTTTGTTGAGACATAATTATTTTTCTTTTGATGGGAGATTCTTTCTGCAGTGCTGTGGAGTGTCCACGGGGGCCAGGTTCTCCCCTTCCTTGGCCAACATATACATGTCAGCCTGGGAGGAGAGATACCTGTTTTCTGGCGGATGCTCCTTCTCCCCCCACATCAGGTGGTATGGTCGTTATAATGATGACCTGCTCCTGGTGTGGGGGGGGACGACGAGACGTACGTCAGGGATTTTGGCATGTATGTAAATACCAATGACATGAATTTGAAATTTACTTTAGAATGGTATCTCTCCTCTGTGAATTTTTTAGACATCACATTGACAATATGGAGGGGTTTGTGGAGGTGTCTCCCTTTAGAAAAAGTATGGCTCGTAATGCAACTTTACATGCTACATCATGTCATCCACAGCACGTTGTTGCGAATATTCCAATAGGTGAGCTCACTAGGATTAAAAGACATTGTACTAACAGTAAGCAGTAGTACACTAGTAAGAGCGAATTATTTGCGACCTTAAGTACTCGAGGATATCCTCAATGGACATTGAATCGAGCTGAAAAGAGGCTTGCCGTTGTCCGTAGAGATCATCATTTAATGAATCACACTTGGAAGAATAGGAACACAGGGAGGCACAAAAATCAGAATAAAATAGTGTTTTCTACTGTCTACAGTCCCCAATTTAAGGACATAATTTCAATTGTAAAAAAAACATCTTCCCCTTTTAACGTGTCAGGGGTCTGCTAGAGGTTTATTGTCAATAGAAAACATACAATTTGTTTCGAGGAGGGGCAGGACACTAGGCTCTATGTTATCACCTAGCCTTTTTTTGTCTAACAGTAATGCTCATAGAGGCCATTGGTTGTCTACCACTGTTTTTTATAGATGCGGTCATGGTCGCTGCACGGCATGTAATTTTGCAGAGATTTCTAGGAAATTTAAGTCCAGCTCTAATAAGAGAGAGTATGAGGTTTTCTCTTATATAAATTGTAACACAAAATTTGTTATTTATCTCATTACGTGTAAAATCTGCGATTTACAAGATGTGGGATGCACAAGTACCTGTTTAAAAACCAGAATTAGACGACATCTCTCTGATGTCAGAGCACCGTATAGTACGGGTATCTCAATGGTCTCCAAACACTTCAAAGATATACACAATTCAGATACAACAGGTTTTTTCCTTTATGGGAATAGAAAAGTAAAAAGACCGGAGAGAGGAGGGACCATTTAAAAAACTTTTTAGTAGAGAAGCTTGGTGGATGTTCAGATTAGAGACACTGTCTCCTGGGGGCTTAAATAAAAGACATGACCTCATGTACCAGTATTGAATTATTGTTGCAAAAAGTACTTTATATTTATATTTTCATATTTATATTTTTTTTTTCTCCCCCTTTTTTTTTTTTCCTTCCTTTTCCACATTTTTTTTCTCTTTCTTTGTTTATTTTGTATTTATTATTTATTTATTCTTTGTTATAACTACTACTTGACAGTTACACGATATTTATTTTTATCGAATATTAGATGTATATGTGTTTCTATTGGACATCATATGTTCACAGTTGTAGTCTTGATGGCACACAAAGAGTTAAACTGTGGCAGTTTTCTACATACAGGTGATTTGTTTGTTTGTTGATTGGATAGCCTATATTAGTTCTATATGCTATGATTAAGGAAGGTTCTACTTCCGAAACGCGTTAGCGTATTATCGTGTTATTTGTCTTGTTACTTCAATTATGGATACACATTTTTAAACTACATGGAATAAAGTTTCGAACAATTTTTAACCCAAATACCCTGGATTGTTGCTGGATATATGTCTTGGCTTTGTGAATAAACATGGATTGTATGGATCAAAATTTTTACTAACTTAACCTCTTAACGATCTTGGATGTATGAGTATGTCCCAGGGTCGCTAAGGGGCTTTGCGGTGGGATCGCTCCGTGAGCCCGCCACACAGCCGCCGGGTGTTAGTGGCTGATCGCAGCTAACACCCGGCAGTTACAGCGCGGGGAGGGCGGGTGTGTGTGCGGCGCCGCCCGGCTGCACTGTTTAACCCCTTAGACACCGCAGCAAAGAAGGCCACGACGTCTACATGAATGAAAATCGCGGGCCGTGCACCGTTCTTCATTGCGATCCGAGTCCCCGCAGCGTAACTGCCGGGATCCGATGCATAGACATGGCAACGGGGAGCCTTGTACTGCCTAATGCATTGTCTATGCAATGCTTTAGGCTGTATTAACGATCGCGCCCAAAAAAAGTATTAAAAGTGCAAATCACCCCTTTTTCCCCATTTTACAAATATAAACAATAAAATAATAAAAAAGTTATACATATTTGGTATCTCCGAGTCCAAAACAATCCGATCTATAAAAATATAACATGATTTATCTCATACACTGAACACCGTAGAAGAAAAAAATTCCAAACCCCAAAATTGTTTTTTTTGGTCAATTTACGTCGCATAAAAATTGGAATAAAAGTGATCAAAAAAGTCGCATGCATTCCAAACTGCTAGTAATAAAAAGTACGCTTCAGCCTGCAAAAAATGCCGCCTCACTGATATCTGTTGGTGTTAGTACAAAAAAGTTATTGGTCGCACAAAATGGCGCCATGGCAGAAATGTCAAAAATAGAAACTGTTTGGAATTTTATTTGGTACCAAAACATAACGGAAACCCTACATGCTTGGTATTGACGGATGCGAATCAACTTGTAGATTACAGATAATACATCATTTTTACCGAAGATTGAATGCCGTAAAAGCAAAAAACTTGCAATATGGCGTTTTTTGACAATTTGTCCCACTTGGAATTGTTTTGCGGTTCCCAGTATATTCTATGGTAATATAAATAACACCATTAGAAAGTACATCTTGTCCCGCAAAATAAAAGCCATCATAGGTCTATGTACGTGGAAAATAAAAAAGTTATGGCTCTGGGAAGGCGAGGAGGGAAAAACGAATGTGACAACAAAAAAAATCACAAGGTCCTTAAGGGGTTTACCCTTTAACTCCCAGGCCTGAAAAGTAGTTAATGAACAGAATGTTTTTTTAGTTTTTGCCTCCTTGCGTTTCAATAGTTGTAACTTTTTTATTTTTTTAATGACGCAGTTGGAGGAGGCCTCGTTTTATTCAAGACAAGTTGTACTTTATGGGGGAATAGTTTAAGTTCATTTATAAATAATTGCAGAATTTTTTTATTTTTAATTTTTATTTTTATTTTTTTTACATTTTTTTACACCATTCACACTTAATAACTTGTTAGATTAATTCTACAGGTTATTACGGTCATGTGGATACCTAATATGTGTAGTTTTTTTTGTGTGTGTAATTTATGCACAATTATTTTTTATTAAATATTTATTTTTATTTTATTCTTTATTTTTTATTTTTTTACACTCTTGGTCCCCAGGGCTGACTGTGCAGCCGTTTCCCGGACTCTGTTGAGTCACCAGGTATTCCGATCACCTGACAGAGCAGGGGAACCCTTTGATTGCGCTGCGGTAATGCACTGCCACAATCAAAGGGTTAAAGCACCGGGTTGCGGAGGTTTTCTCTGCTCCCCGGTGCTCGCAGGACATGCTCTGGGATCAGGGCTGTGTAGTACAGCCCCGATCATAGCGCAGTTGCGGCGCCGGGCGCCGTAAGCCCCTAAGTCTACAGCGACGCCAAAAGACGTCGATGTAGACGAACGACCCGCATCGGCTGACGCCAAAAGCGGTGCGCGGTCGTTAAGGAGTTAAAGAACAATGTGTCACAAGAAAACAGTCTCTGAATCAAATGGATAGGTAAAAGTATAAAAAAGTTATTCCCACATAAAGTGACAAGCCAGATTTAAAAAAATGGGGATCTATCAGGAAGGTCAAAACTGGCTGCGTCCTTAAGGGTTTAAATAACGTAACCATCAAGAACCGATTCAAAACCAGGCAACCTAGATGGTCACTCTCCTTCTCCCGATTCTTCTGTACCTTAGGCCTGCAGAGAAAGATGTGAAGGTGGATGTTCTTTCCTGTTCTTCAGATATATCTGTACTCAACATCTTAGAACATCATCCCCCCTGAACACTTGATTTCTGCAGCTCCCATTAACCTCCAAAGTTCATACGTTCACGTTAGCCGGCCAACTGGGAATTCGAGAATCCATATTTTTAAACTCACAACACTACTGGTGGTGTACTCTTTCAAGATGTCATTGATTTTGTTCTTTCTTGTTCTACTTGTGCTCATAATTAGTAGTCTCAAATTAAGCCATCCGGATTATTGCTTCCCTTGCCTGTACCTGAGAAACCTTGAACTCATATTGCCATGGACTTTATAATGAATTTACCTCCATCCTCTACAGTTACCTGGATGGTCAGTGATCGTTTCTCCAAGATGTCTAATATCGTACTACTTCCTGGTCTACCCCTTGCTCTCCAACTTGCATCCCATTTCTTCCAGCAAATATTCCAATTGCATGGACTTCCCCTTCATATTGTCTCTGACTGAGGAGTTCATTTCATCTCCAAGTTCTGGCGTGCACTCAGCTACAAGTTAAATTGGATTTCTCTTCAGCATACCACCCTCAATCCAAGTGAAGAGAGTGAATCAAGTTCTTGGGACCTATCTTGATCATTTCATTATGTCTTGTCAGGACGATTGGCCCGATCTCCTTCCATTGACCAAATTCTTGTATAACAATCTTGATTCTGATTTTTCTGGAGCCTCTCCCTTCTTTTTGGTTTATGGTTGTCATCTCCACCTTCCTCTACCCTGCTTTCTGCCTTGGATGTTCCAGCTGATCAAGAGATCTCTCGTATCCGGCAGGGTACCCGTCATTGCCTTCTCCAAGTAACCTACTGGTCTAAAATTCAGACAGATAAAAAAGGAAAATCTCCTCCTGTATTCTGTTCCGGTGATAAGGTGTGTCTATCTGCCAAGCACGTCTGCCTCAAGAACCCCAGCCTCAAGCTCGGTCCTTACTTCTTGGGCTACAAACTTCACCTGCCTCCATCTATACAGATCCAGAACTCCTTCCATGTCTCTCTTCTGAAGCCTGTGGTCCTCAATTGTTTTTACCAGAAGAACATGTCATCATCTACCATTGCTGATTCTGGCGATTCAGACGAGGTTCAGGAACTGTTAGCGGAGAAACGTTTTAGGGATAGCCGCTTCTTACTCATTGACTGAAAGAGGTTCGGGCCCGAAGAGAGATTGTAGGAGTCAGTGGGGAATGGTTGGTGAAGAAGATGGGGCTTGAAGGGGGGGGGGGGGATACTGTTGCAGAGCACACCACCATCCTCCGCTCCAGAATATGGTCACTCACCTCTACATGTTTGTAATCTGCTCACTGTCTCTGGCGCACCACCTCTCAGGGATCTAAAGGGCCAGCACTCCACTGATTACCAATCTGCAGATGGTGGACCGTATATTAGCTCACTTCCCCTGCTGCCCCTTGCCACTGTGTTGTTGTGTGTTGCCAAATGGTATATTTTCTTATTGCGATTTCTGGACTCTGATCTTTGCTACATACCTTGACTATTTTTTGTCTGTCGCCTGCCCTAACCTTACCACGAGCAACCTGACCATGTTTTGCCTACTGCCTGACCTGACCTTGCCGTCTGTCTACTGATCATGCTACAGCCTACTCCTCCTGTACCTCGCTGCACCTTCGCTGTCAAGTCAGGGATAACGACCTGATAGTCTCCCACAACAAAGTCCATCCCCGATGCGGTCCATACTATGTCGAGTCATGATACAGAGAAATATAAGTCCTTCTCTTACATAGACAAAACACAAAAAAGAACCAGCTCACCAACAGCACGCCAATTAATGTAATCCAGCTGAGGACTACTTGGAAGAGTAGAAAGCCAGACTATGCAATCAAAAGCTAATTTCCAGGTCCTGATCAGGGAGAGCAAAATTACTGAAACTTCATCTTTATTAATGTGCCATTAATAAGTCCATATACAAAAAAATGTCAAGCATGTTAGAGCGTCCACACTGATGCATTTCAGGAGGAACCCTTACTCATACACACTATGAGTATGGGTTCTTCCTGAAACACATCAGTATGGATGCTCTAGTTTGCTTAGACATAAATTGACATGCTATGAATTTAAGTGTGATTTGTGAAGTGGAAAATCTTCTGCATAACTAACCTGTGTGAAAGTACCCTTAGAGGACATCTATTCTGTTGATGTTCTCACTATCACTGATGCAAACCTTTTTAGATGGACTCTTAATTAAACCTTAGAGTCCAACCTCCTATTGTTTACAGGATTCAAATTATTGATTAGTGTACATTTTCCCAAGGGAAAACTTTCTAGAGACCCACCAGGAAGAGGAAAGACTGAAGACACAATCATTGAAATCGGCTTTATAAGATCTACAGGTTGTGATACTCAGGTCTTCCTTTTATTGACAAAAACCTGGGATACTCCCCTTATATACTAAAACCTATCATATGTTAGAAATGTTTAAAAGCTTTATCATATGAACAAAATGCCATTGGCCAATTAGATTCATACTTGGCAAAATTTACATGTTTGGTAAAAGAATATTTTTTATATAAAACAGATCACATGATACTGTTGCTAAGCTTTTCTCATTGGCTTGCTGCTCTCCCCTTTCCTCTTTTAAACCAGTGCAGGATAATTCAGTAGCAAGTTCATATCACTCCCTGAGAGGTTGTAGTCTGAATGGACTCCTAGTGAGGTAACATGTTAGTGTTAGGGACTCACCTGTGCTGGGATCCCCTTGACGCTTTTGGGAGGTGAGCTTAAACAATTCTTGATCAAAAACTGTAAACTAAGAATCCCAGGTTTTTCATATTTACCTTAGCAGTAATGCATTTTCAAAAAATTCCTATATACCTTGATGTTTTACTTAGTTTTATAGTGTGCCACTGATATTTGTATTAGATGTTTCTTAAAAAATTAACTTGCCCATGTGAGTTAAGCAAAAACACAAACTAAAACTTACAAAATATCTAAAACTACAAAACTGAATCTAGGCAATCTTATGACTCATTCCATCATTTCTCAACAAAATTTATTTATTTATTTCTTACTATCAAAGGCTTTTTGAGACAAATTCAAAGAATTCCAGATAAATATTAATGCTGAGAAAAACGTATGTTCAATTTAGGTGCATTTAAGTTATTTTCTTATTTCTACCACTTTGCAAGCTCTCACAGTAGTCACAAAGTGGTTGAGAGCTTAAGAAGTCAGTGGAAAAAATTTACACAACATTTATAAAATGTATCTATATGCATCTTACATAAACAAGTTTTATGTATTGTAATAGATAGTTAAACTAATGACTTATTAAAAAAAGTTTTATAGCGAAAAAAAGAGTTTGTTAAATTCATTTACTTAAAATACATAGTTAAAAGAGAATTAACACATACACTATATATTTTTTTTTAATTAAATAAAAGTGGATAAAATATTTTAAAAAAATAGAAATTTCCTTAAAGGTGTTGTCTGTTACCCATTAAAAATAATAATAAAAAAATCCTATATTCACCTCCCCCTTCTTTGTTCCAGCACTATGGGCCACATGTACAAAAACTGTCTTGGACTAAGACTTTCTTTGTTGCCCATAGCTACCAGAGTTCCCTTTACATTTCATCTAGTGCTCTTAAAGACAGTTGTCATACATGTCCACCTATGTCTCTCAAGGCCAGCATTGAAATGCAGGAGTGGAGGAAGTTGAGCATAGCCTTTTTTTCCATTGGGCCACCAGGAGTTGCCTATTAACCCCTTTTACGACCAAGAGTTTTTATTGGTTGCGTTTGTTTTTTACTCCTCGCTTTTCAAGAGCCATATTTTTTTATTTTTCCATCCACATAGTTGCATGAGGGCTTGTTTTTTGTGAGACAAGATGTCCTTTTAATGGTGCCATATTATGTACTGAGAAGCCCAAAACAAATTAACATGGCTTTTGAAGTTCACTGTTTGGTATGATTTATATGTTATCGGTATTTTTCAGGTCAGTATGATTTCAGTGACACCAAATGTGTACAGTTTTCATTATGTTTTAGTACTTTAAAAAAATAAAAACATTTTCTAGTTTTTAACTTTGCATTGTGCGACCAGTAACTTTTTTGCAACCAATCAATAATGCAGAAGGTTTTACCTAGATGGCACGCTTTTTACTCACGGCACAGGCATGAAGTAATAGGAACAACAACATGGCAGCTATGGAAGCCTGCATTAGGCTTCTGTATGATATGGCAACTGCAATTGGGGAGGTCTGCACAGGACTGTTCCTCATTCATTTTGACATCACAGCCACTGGGGTATCTAAAGGGTTACACAGAAGGGATTGGAGCCGGTTCAGAGCTGTTAACAGTGGGTGTCAATTAACAGCTGGAAGCCACCGCATATGAAATGGGATCAGCAAGTGGACCTGGTTCATACTCACATAAAGTTGCTATGATGTCAGTTTACATTAAACGTTGATAAGGGGTTACATTTTGAGGCATCGGACAACTCTTTTAATTGAAATAACACATACAATAAGTTTATCATTATTGATGACAAAAATGAATTTTTTGGTTTTGATGCCTGATGATGACAAAACTTTGATTATAACAAATATGCATTACACTATTATATGTATCAAACAATTATATGATAAGGAAAATAATGAATTCTGAAAACAGGAGCTTACACTTGCAATATCAGTAGAAAATATAAGAATAGCTTTAGTTTGTCTTTTTCAGCCCTTGGAAAGAGTTAACATATTTGCAGTATCAGATTGAAGAGCAGCTGCCTGGCACAGCTTCTTCATGCACAGCCTGTTAGTCCTTATTGTCTCCTGATACTTTTCGTGGTTGGTTTGACTCATCTCCACTCCATTTGGATTTAAGACTGAGTGCTTAGCGCCTTAAACCTCATGAACACTATCATATGCATCATGTTTTGAGACAAAATGCTTTAAGACTTATTAAATCTTTTACAAAAATGCATTAGGATAAAATCTTGTAAGGTCAACATGTAAATAATAAATGTTCGCAAAAATAGGTTTATTAGAGACATCTTAATGGATGGTAGTAGAATAATATTATGAATAGCCATATTACACTTCCAGTGTAGGATTTACTGGGGCAGAATTAAATGGATACATTTGTGGTAAAAGGAAGATAAATAGAATGACACTGTTTTATTACACTAACACATTTACTGAAATTTATACAATGCCCTTAAATTTCTAGCAAAGTACTTTTACAAGGCTATAATAAACTTATGAGTTCAGAGCAGAGGCTGTTCATTTCAGATCTGCTGTTCAGGTTTAATTTGCAACAAGGACAGTCTGAGGAAGGATAAATAATCTCAATGCCCAGCTGATGTTTTGGCTGTGAGGAATTTCTTGATTAAATGCAAATTACCTTTTGAGTTCTCATCCCTTAACTTCAATGACTCATTTTGAAACTTAGTTTTGTCATCTGAATGAGATGGAATTTCTACCTCAGTGAGTAGTGAATGAAAAGTAAGAATACAACTGTCAAAGGAGCTTTTGACAATGCTGCTCATTTATGAAAACTGCTTTGTAAAAAATTAAAGCAGTGCTTTGATTGGTTGCTCTAGACAAGCAAATGCAGTCTTAAATTGTTTTCCATTAAATGAGCGCCCATAGTGTTTTTTGCTTATTTTATAAATTGCCACAGTAGCGTTCCTCCACCTCTCCATCACTAGCATTCTCTCACCTCTTCTCCACTGGCAGCTGCATTCCCTCACCTCTTCTCCACTGGCAGCAATGTTCTCCCACAACTCCCCCAATAGCTACAGCATTCTTTCAACTCTCCACTACTGGCTGAAGCATTCTTAATAATAATAATAATAATAATCTTTATTTATATAGCGCCAACATATTTCGCAGCACTTTACAAGGTAGAGGTGGTATAATAAACAGACACAAAACAACTTTACAAACACACGTGAGAACGCTACTCTCTACAGTTAGACACAAGTGGTGTGAGGGCCTCTGCTCGCAAAGCTTAACCAATCTAAGAAGGGAGCCGGGGAAACAAGATAGGGAGAAGTACTCTAGATTTCAATGTCCCAGCCATGTTTTTATAAATATGGGAGGTTTACATAAAAATGTGGTGTTCCTGCCAACCAGTCACAGTACATCTATATACAATAAGTGCCTGTGAGTGCCCTAGTGTAGGGAGAGACAGGAGTGTGTGTGATAGAAGATGTCTGGTGTTAGCAAGTAGTGGTTTTGGTATCCTGCCTGAGGAGATGGTTTTCAGTGACAACGTCATAAAACTACGATAGGCTGGGATTGTGCCTGATGGTACGTTGTACATGTCCAGAGAATGGGTGCAGCACGTGCCAAATCTTGAAGACGGGCCTGGGAGGTCGGAAGTGATTGTAGTCTGTAGTTAGATGTCCGTTAGCTGAGCGAAGAGCGGGGCGAGGGGGTAGACAGATGAGAGGAGGAGGAGATGTATGGGGGTGCAGCACTGTGGCAGAGCTTTATCAGATGTGCGTGAAAGTGATGATTTTAGTGCTGTATTCGTGCTGGATGGGTCAACCAGTGTACGCGAGTGACACAGTGTATAAGACATCAGTATAGCGGCTGGAAGAAAGACAAGCCTGGCTGCTGCATTCATGCAGATTTAGGAGAGGGGTTAGAGTTTACAGAGTGGGAGACCAAAGCAGGGAGTTACAGTAGTCAAGACGAGAGTGCATAATAGCAACAATGAGAGTTTTGATTGATCCACTAGATGAGAAAAGACCGGATTCTGGAGATGTTTCTTGAGGTGCAAGTGACAGGACAGCGCCAAGGGATTGGAATATGGGGTCAAGACAGATCAGGGTCTAGAATAACCCCAAGACACCCGGGGCCAGCCTGCCTAGAGTTATGTGAATCGCCACACACTGAAGAGAAATACAGATGGGGGGTTGGTTAAGAGCAGATGGGGGAAAACAAGATTTTCGGTTTTGGGTGAAGGTTTAGTTGTATATAGGAGGGAGGACATAATGTCCGAGACACGGACAGACAGGTCACTGGTGTTTTGTAGCTAGGGCATGATGAGGTCATCGGAGGAGGTGATACTGGAGTGTCATCAGCGTAGAGATGGTACACTGGAAAGCCAAAATCTACTGATCGGCGTTTGGCCAATTGGGGGCTTAAATATAGAGAAGAGGAGTGGACCAAGAACTGCCCCTGAGGGACCCCACCGGGGCAATGAGGGAGAGGGGAGGAAAGTAAAACCCAGCAAATGAACACTGAAGAAGGCGGTGTCGGAGAGGTATGGAAGAGAACCAAGCGAGAGCATGTCCTGGCGAGCCAATGGTTCCGAGCATGCTGAGGAGACAAGAATGGTTGATCAACAGTGTCAAATGCGCTGCAGAGGGATCCAAAAAGAACCAACAACGAGTATTTGCCCTGATATTTAGCAGTGTGGAATCGTTAAAGACTTAACTAGGCAGTTTCTGTGGAGTGTAGGTGGCAGAAACCTGATTCGTAGAGGAACTCAGAAGAGAGTAGCAGAGAGATAGCGGATCTCAGGCGAAGTAGGACCCAAGCTTCTTCCAGAAGTTTAGAGATAAAGGGAAGTGTTAGAGACTGGTCGGTAATTTGCAGCACAGTAATGGTCCAGGGAGGGTTTTTTTTTAGTATGAGGAAGTTAAAGTAGTCCTGTTTAAAGAGATGGGGAAGATCCAGTGGAGAGAGAGAAAAGGGTTACAGATTGCCTGTAAGTGAGAGAGGATAGCTGGATAAAAAGACTGGAGAAGGTGGAGGGAATGGGGTCCGCTAGAGCAGGTGGTGGGGCGAGCAGACATGAGAAGCCAGGAATACTTCTTCTTCTGTGGTTTTGGGATCACGAGCTAGAACCCACACTATAGGATGTACAGGGAGGGACAGTAGGTTCTGCTTGTGGTTTGTATGAGATAGTTTATTCCCGGATACTGTCAATTGTGTCTTTGAAGTGAGTGCCAGTCCTCAGCAACAGAGGTCAGAGACCAGGCCTGAGCTTTGGGCCTGAGAAGGGATTGGATGGTGTCCAAACAGCGCGTTTTGGGTTGTGTTAAGTTAGATGAGGGAGGTAATATTATTGTTTGGCGCTGTGAAGGCAGTGTGATAAGTCCTGAACATGAATTTTTGTATCGAGAAATTCTGCAGGTAAAGCTTTACGTACTTTCTCCCACAAGCGCTCAGCACACCTGAGCAGCGTTGCAGGAAACCGGGTCTTAGAGCAAATCGAATGCAAAGGCTGCGGGCTATCCTTGACTCTGGTGGTGCGGTTTGGATGAGTTGGTGCCCAAAATGTCCAGTGTTTAGAGAGTATTCGTTGCTAAATGTTTGACAGCCAGGTCAGGACAGGAGAAGGAGGAAGATTGGGGGCAAAGAGGACTGAATGGTGTCTATGAGTTCCCTGGGGTGTTAATGGAGCGGATATTTTCTGAATGGGTGAAAGGGCAGGTGTGTCCGAGAGAAGGCTGAGATTATAAAGACTACAAAGAGAAAGGTTTATATCAAGAGAGCATAAGGCTAGAATAAGTGAGATTAGAAATGGATGAGAGACGACAGAAGACCAATCAAGAAGAGTTCCCATCCTTGTGGGTGGGAGATTTTCCTGTAAACTGCAATAGGCCAAGAGAAGAGTCATGTGAAAGAAACTGGAGTCAGAAGGATACATGGGACATCAATTGGGGATATGTTGGAAGTTCACCCAAGATTTAGAGTTGGGGCAATTCATAATAGAGGAAATAGGGAGCCAGGCAGCGAAATTCTTCAACCTCAACCTCTTCCCCACTGGCAGCAATGTTTCCTCAACCTCTCCTTCATTGGCAGCAGTGTTCTGACCTTTTCTCCACTGGCCACAGTGTTCCCCCACCTCTTATTCACTGGCAGCAGCATTCTCTCATCTCTTTTCCATTGGCAGCAGTGTCCTCCCTCCTCTTCTCCACTAAATACAGTGTTCCACAACCTCTTCTTAACTGACAGCAGCATTCCCTCACCTTACCTCCACTGGCAGTAGTGTTCCCTCACGTCTCCCCCAATAACCAAAGCATTCTTTCATCCCTCTCCTACTGGAGGAGGCATTCCTCAACCTCTCCCCCACTGACAGCGGTGTTCCCCCATTTCTTTTTCAGTGCCAGCAGCATTCCCCCACATTTCTCCCATTAGAAATAGCATTTTCTTCATAATAAACTCTTCATTATAGGCAGCTGTCTTACCCCAATGCTTCTCAATGGCTGAATCATTAACTCACCTTTCCCCATTAGCAGCAGCATTTCCACCACCTCTTATCATTTGCAGCAGCATTCTTCCAACTCTCTCCCACTGATAGCAGCATTCTCCCCTTATTAGACTCTCCCTTAGTGGCAGCAGCATCCCTCCACCTTCTCTAGTGGCAGCAGCTTTGTCCCTCCTGTCCCCACTGGCTGCAGCATTCCTCCAAATCTCACCCAATGATAACTGCATTCTTCCCATATTAGACTCTCCCTTATTGGCAGCAGCATTCCTCCACCTTCTTTAGTGACAGCAGCTTTATCCCACCTCTCCCCAATGGCTGCAGCATTTCTCCAACTTACCCCCTGTGGCAGCAACTTTTCCCACCTCTCCCCACTTACTATAGCATCCTCCTCACCTTTTCTTACCTAAAGGGTGCATGCAAAGGAGGAAGAAGATGTTGACCGATGCAGGTCTCTGGTGCCAGGGCGGTAGATGCACCTGGGTGGATGTGTGGATGTGGGATTGCTAGATAGTGTGGTGTGTTGGGATATGCAGGCAATCATCCAAAGTCAGATACAGTAGAAAAGGTTTTGCAGCCGCTCCAATGTCACCAATCACTGGGGTGTATCGAATCTCCAACCAACAAATGGGAGAGTACAGGACTCCAGTATGTGGAGATCAATCAGTCTGATACTTAAAGACAACCAATTCTGTTATCATAACTAGCGTAAATATAAAGAGTTTCTTCTCATTCTATTGACTATCTCAATCTTCACAGCCTCTTCTTGCTCACGGAATCATAAAATTCGCTCCTGATGCAGGCTGTTGGGGGGGAGAGTTTTCTACAGAAGTGACTGACATATCTCAACTCTGCTAGCTCCTAAAAGCGAGACCTAAGCCTGTTATAGTCATTGGTAATGGAGGCATTGTGAAAAGCAATGATATATTGTCAAATCAGGATGTCCTAACTAACATGGAGTAGCAGAGCCTAAACTTGTACTAGTGTCATAAGAAGAATCTTCTAGTGAGAAAAAAAAAAGTAACATTCTGCAAAGACACAGCGTATGCTTTTGAGTGACTCTAACTATAATGTAAATATACATATATGTGCTCCGCAAACCTGAAAGTATGGCCCAAAGCTTCTCTCTGGTCTAAAAGGGTTAAAGTTTTTTCTCATTAGAAAGATAGGACCAGTGAGGGAGAAACTAACTACATACTACTGATAAGACACAGCAAGAAGTGATGTCACACTCCCGGATGGTCAGTAACTATAAAGAATGTGTGAAAAAGCAGGAGATAAGAACTCCTCTAACTCTGAAGTAAAGAAAATTGGAACATCAGTATATTTGCTAATATTCTTTATCTTTGAAATGGGAATATTCCTTTAAGTATAGAACTGGTGGCAAGTAAGGTGTCGTGAGGTGCTTACCTTATTCTTTGTGTAGAAAGGCACCCTGCTTTGTAAAGTTTAGTAAAGTTTAGAGTTTCCTCATAAAGGAAACAGGTTTTTGTCAATAACTAATGATAATTACCTTTGCCAAATGTGCATGGTACCACCGACTAGAGGGAAAGGCCCTTCCTAGACCTAATTATTAACTAATAGAACCTGACAGAGTAACAAAGGTTCAGGTTGAGGGGCACCTAGGGAATAGTGACCAATAATAAAAAAATAAATTCCCTTTTTACCCTTCAATAGATTTTTTTGCAAGGAAACCACAAAAACACTGAATTTTGGGAAAAGGGCAAATTTTATTCTGCTTAGGGGGGGCCCCTAAAACCGAATTGACTGGGACAATTTTTTTTAAATATGGGGGAGAACTAAAAAAAAAGGGGATATTTTTAAAAACATCCTAGGCTACCCTGTAAAAGGGGTTCATCCCTTAGGGTAAAAAAAAATTAAAACCCGGAAAAAAACCCAAATTTGGGGAACAACAGGGTTTAAAAAAGGGGCAAAAAAAACAAAAAAAAAAGGCGTTTCCCCTTTACTATAACAGGGGGGGACAGTGAAAGGCAACTAAGAATTTGGGGGGAAAAAAAAAATAAAGTGTGTAAAATAAAGATAAAAGGAAGCAAAAGCTGGAGACGGAAAGACATATTCCCATAGAAAGTTAAAAATAACCCCCAAAAAAATTTTTTTTAAAATAAAATAGTAAAAAGATTTAAAAAAAAAATGTTGGCCCTTTTAAAAAATTTCGAGGGAGACAGTTTGAGGGGGGATGAAAAAAAAAAGCAAGTAATTAAAAACTTTTTTTCTCCCTGGATTTACGAGGGGGAAGACCCTTCCCGTTGAACAAAAGAGATTGGGAAACTCCAACTTTAAAAATTTCTTGTCAAAACCAAGGGAAAAAGTGAGCTCCGTCTTAGGGAAAATTAAAATAGACAAAAAAAATTCCCCGGCCCCAAAAACTCACCCACGTGTCCTAAGAGAGTTAAATGATTCAAGGGTAGGCCCCCAAATTTTTAATATTTGGTCTGTCAAAAAAAGGGGAAATTCCCCAAAGGATTGGCCCCAAAACAAAAAGTGGTGCCCAAAATTCAAAAAAGGGGGCAAAAGTGATCCAGGGAAAAAAAGGCCCCGAAAACTTAACCCTATTTAGGAAAAATGTTTTAAGGTTTTCAAAGAAGCTAAACCGGGGTATCCACGGAAAAAAAATGTATAAAAGCCGTTTCCCCAGGGTTCTGAAGGATCGGTCCTGTTGCTTTTTATGAGAAGTCAGTTTCAGATTTTTTTTCGGGGGAGCAATGGGTGTCATAAACTAGATTTTTTAAGCAAATTTTATCGGGCCACATAAAAGGGGGTAAAAAAAATGAGAAAGCTTTGGGCTGGGGGAAAATGTGTGCAAGTGGGTAAGGGAACTGGGTCATGATAGAAAACAAAGGGGGGTTTGAAAATTTAAAGGTTTCATTAAAACCCGACTGGATCCCCTTTTCCTATGGGGAACCCCAAGGGTTCATAAATTTGGGGCCCCCCTCTTTAAAAATTTTCATTAAAAAAAACTTAAAACAGGGAAAAACACAGTAGAAAAAACGATCTTTGCAGACGATACTAAGCCTGGAAAGTAATCAAACAATAGAGGATAAAATGTTTTTAAAAAAGGGTTTTGGGGGTAAGTTGGAGGGGTGGGCAGGGAAATGGCAGATGAGGTTTAAAAAACTGATAAATGCAAGGTTAAAAAACAAAGGGGGGGGGGAAATTTCCCTTACATGATTACCTGTTAAATTTAAAAACACTTTGGGGAAAAGTGGGCATGGAGAAGGGCTTTGGGGTCCTGGTGGACATTTAAACTTAATTGTAAAACCCAGGTTTAGGGAGCGCGCCAAAAACAAATAGGATCATGGGGGGGGCATTAAAAAAAGGGGGATAGATGCCCCATGGTGAGAAATTATTCTCCCATTTTAAAAAAGTCACTTTGGGTTAGGGCCACAATGGAAAAGTGAAAAGTTTTGGGCACCAGTGCACAGGGAAAAACATTTTAGACTTGAACAGGGACAAAGGCGGGCAACAAAAAAAAACAAAAGGAAATGGGTGGGCTACATAAACAGAAAGAATTTGGGAAATTAGGGGGGTTTAGTTTAGAGAAAAGAAGGGTTCGGGGGCAATAAAAAATATGTTTAAATTTCATCAAAGGTCAAAAAGAGATCTCTTTCCCAAAAATTTATTTTTTTCACAGGGGTGTTTTCTAGAACAAGGGGGCTCCCTTTAAAGTTTAGGGAAAGAAAGTTTCTACATAAACATAGGGAAAAGGATTCTTTTTCTGTAAAGCAGTTTAACTATGGGAAATTTTTTGGGCCCGAGGGACTTGTCCCCTTTGGGGAATTTAAAAACCAGTTAAAAAAAGGGTTTTGGGTGCATTTCTGGGCGAATAATATAACAAGTTATAGTGACTAATTCAGGAGGGGGTAAAATTGACCAGGGATTTTCTTGATTCCCAAATTGGGATCGGGAAGGGAAATTTTTCCCAAAATGGGGAAAATTTGGGGCTTCACCCTCATTGGGGGTTTTTCCCTTCCTTGGATCAACACCTTTTAGCACAACAGGCTGAACTAATGGACGACTTTCTTTTTTTAGCCTTACAAACTATGAAACTATGAAAAAAAGGTGCAACCTCTAAATTTGTCTTGGCACACTTGTAATTAATGAAGTGCCATTTTCAAAATTTATGTGATGAGACCTGCCATGTGATTAGCATACCCCCTTAAAATTTTTTAAATATTGTTTATACGGTAAAATACCTCGGGCCTAATACTGTTTAGCCCCTCCAAAAAAATGTAATTGTGCCACTGCCTGATTCCATTGTTTCCCCTGACCCACACTGGTGATTTCCCTTCGTGGCCTAATACTGTTTTCCCGCCTCCAAAAAGTCTTTGGGCCACTCCCTAACTCATACTGCGCCGCCGGCCCCTCCACACTGTGTGATTGGCCACTCTGGGGCCTAATACTTTTTAGCCGCCTCCAGAATGTCATTGTCCCACGCCTATCCATACGCTGCCCGTAAACCTCCACACTGTGGATTGTGCCACTCTTTGCCTAATACGTTTGGGGCCCCCTCCAAAAATGTATTGTCCCACTGCCTGATCCAACTGCTGCCGCCGGACCTCCACACTGTGTGATTGTGCCATCTGTGGCCAATACTGTTTTCCGCCTCCAAAAAGGTCATTGTGCCACTGCCTGATCTCATGCTGCTGCTGTCGTGACCTCCACACTGCATCATTGTGCCACTCTGTGGCCTAATACTGTTTTGCCGCCTCCAGAATGTCATTGTGCCACTGCCTGACCTCATACTGCTGCCGCCGTGACCTCCGCTCTCAGTTATTGTGCCACTCTGTGGCTTCCTCGTGTTTTGCCACCTTCCAAATGTCATTGTGCCACTGCCTGACCTCATGCTGCTGTGGCTGCCACCGTCACCTCCACACTCTGCCCACTAATGTTGCCACCTGAGCTCTCAGCTTGTTTTTTTTCCAGCTTTCGCTGGCATGACTTTATCAGGCTACATTCCCGCTTGAGTTTTTTGGTCAGTTTTGCCCTCTTAAGTGCCCAGGGAATTTTATAGTGAAGCGATTCTAAGAGCGGCGGCAGTCATCTGCGTGTTATACTAAAACACAACATTGTATGAAGACTAAACCAAGCTCCCTCTGCATATTTAAGGCATGGCACAACGTTCTAACAGCACCCTGCAGGCTCTGTGCACCTGGAAATACTGTTTTTTTAACGCGATTCGTGCCGAAGTAAATTCGGAACGAAACAAATTTTGTCGGAAAATTCGGCGAAGTGACCGAATCGAATTTTTTGAGAAATTCGCCCATCTCTAATTATACCTTTTCATGGGACAACACTGAAGACATGATACTTTGATACAATGTAAAGTAGTCAGTGTATTGCTCATATAGCAGTTTAAATTTAGTGTGCCCTCAACATTTCTCAACACACAGTCATCAATTTCTAAACTGCTGGGAACCAAAGCGACTACACCGCTAAGTCAAAGGGGACAATTAGCCATTTTTCTTCCAAGGTATTGTGTGCAGGTTCCACTTAGAGCAGGACTAGCAATGGTTGACCAAAGAAGTTGAGTACCTGTGCTCAGCATCATATCCAGAGATTGTCTTTTCAAAATAGACATTTAAGTGCTGCCAGCATTGCTGTAGAGGTTAATGGTGTGGGGGTTAGCCTGTCAGTGCTCAGACCATACGCCACACACTGCATCAAATTGGTCCACATGGCTGTCGTCCCAGAAGGAAGCCTCTTCTAAAGATGATGCATAAGACAATCCGCAAACAGTTTGCTGAGGACAAGCAGACTAAGGTCATGGATTACTGGAACTAGGTCCTCCCATGCAGTTCTGGGCTAATTCCTGATCTTTTTCACAATCATACATACCCCACGAGGCGAGATCTTGCATGAAGCTCCAGACCGAAGAAGACTGAAGGTCATCTTGTGTTTCTTCCATTTTCTGATAACTGTACCAACAGTTTTTGTCTTTTTCCCAAGCTGCTTCTCTATTGTTCTGTAGCCCATATCAGCCTTATGCAGGTCTACAATTTTGTCTCTGGTGTCCTTAGACAGCTCTTTGGTCTTGGCTATGTTGGTGAGGTTGGAGTGTGATTGACTGAGTGTGTAGACAGGTTTCTTTTATACAGGTAAATTCAAACAGATGCAATTAATATAGATAATTAGTGCAAACTATCAAGTCTGTGAGAGTCAAAATTCTTGCTGGTTGATAGGTGGTTAAATACTTATTTCATGCAATAAAATGCAAATTAATTATTTAAAAATCATACAATGTACTTCTCTGTTTTATTTTTATTTTTTAGATTCTGCCTCGCACAGTTGATGTGTACCAGCGATAAAAATTAGACCTCTCCATTCTTTGTAGGTGGGAAAACTTGCAAATTCGCCAGTGTATCAAAAACATATTTTCCCCAATTCTGAGTAAACTCTCAGAATTCTTTGTCTTTGAGGTATAGTGCCTTTTGCTTCATCCTGTATTCTCCTGTCCTGTATTCTCCTGTGAGCTGATTAAAAGAGAGTTGTGTTTTTGTTTCGCAAAACTTCTAGACCTATGGTTAAATATTTTCTGCACATTTGATGTCCCTGTAAATCTTATAAGCATCTTTTGACTTCAGGTATAGCCTGAAGCTTGTTAATGGTCCCTATGGATTGAAGGTAGCAAACAGCAACGGCTATTTTAAAAACATTACATTTGCAACAACCAGAAATGTAATTGACATGTACAAACAGAACAGGAGACATGAAGTTTTATTACAATTGACCTGCAGCTTAGCTTTGCAAGACATTGTATAGTAATATGCAGTGAGAGCTCACGGTAGCACAATTACATTTGCATAGACTCTAGCTGGAGTGGACTCCTGTTGTGAAATATGCCAGTCATTATGCAAATACCTACTATCTGGAAATACTAAGTTTGGTGGGTTATTTGAGAAAGTTGATATTTCTACATGATCTTAGTAAACATCACCCCTTATTACATTATGTCTCCAGTAGACATAACTTTACTTGTTTAGTTACTCATCCTTACATAAAGCTAAGTCATCATCTCATGCTTGTTTTTTGTGTTCTTTCCTTCCATTAGGAATAAAATGCTTAGAAATTAATGTGTAAAAGATTTTATTTTGGGTTAACCAATAGATTGTAAGTAAATGCAAAGTTATATGATAGTAACTATATTTGGACGGCATATCCAACCATAGAAAATTAATATTAACATTTGAAGGTCCACACCATTTTAGTTTTTTCTCTCTCCTCATCTTCCTATAGCCATATCTGTTTTATTTTTCCACCAATATAGTTTTATGATGGCTTATTTTCTGGGGACAAATTGAATTGTTTAATGCTACTATTTATTGCCCCACGTAAGGTGTTAGAGAGCCAAAATACATTATTTGTGGGATGGAAGTAGAAAAAAAACACAATTGTTTATCAAGCACAAAATAAGGACATGCTATCTTTGTTCTTGGAGTCTGTATAATCCTATCAATACCAAATTTGTCTAATTTTAATTATGTTTTTTTTACTTTTAACCCCTTACCAAAGCAACCAGTTTTGTCACTTTATGTGGGACTAACTTATTAACACTTTTACCTATACGAGTGATTCAGAGACTGTTTTATTGTAACACATTGTGCCTTATGTAAGTAGTAATTTTTGGTCCATACAATTCTTGTTTATTTGTGAAAAATATCAATATTTTCAAAGTTAAAAAAAAATTGCCATCTTCCAAGTTTAAAACCTTCTGCACATAAGACAGTTATACCACAAAAAATAGTTAATAACTAGCATCTATCATATGCAGGGGCGTAACTACCGGGGTAGCAAACGAAGCAACTGCCAAGGGGCCCCGGTGTCTTAGGGGCCCCGCGCCCCGTGGCAGCTGCTATCACGTCTGCTACCCCGGTGATGCCGCTCCTGGGCCTCACCGGGAGGGGGGGGGGGGGCAGCGCCGGCAGGCGCCGCCCCCTTGCTTCACAGAGGATATCTTAATTGTATGCACGTCCGTGCGACGCACATACAATTAAGATGAACTGCGGGGCAGGGAGAGCTGTGCGCTCCCTGCTGTACATCGCTCTGCAGGCGGCGCGGCGGAAGTGACGTAATCGTGCCGCCTGCCGAGCTTCCTGGCCTCGGCCCCAAGCCTAAAGCAGCAGGCTTGGGGCCGGGAGGAGACGCAGACAACGGGAGAGCGCGGCCAGGTAAGTAATCAGCTACTGGGGCCCTAAAGGGGGAGGGGGGAAACTGCCTACAGGGGGCTCTAAAGGGGGAGGGGGGAAACTGCCTACAGGAGGCCCTAAAGGGGGAGGGTGGGAAACTGCCGACAGGGGGCCTTAAAGGGGGAGGGGGGGAAACTGCCTACAGGGGGCCATAAAGGGGGAGGGGGGAAACTGCCTACAGGGGGCCCTAAAGGGGGAGGGGGGTAAACTATGCCTACAGGGGGCCCTAAAGGGGGGGGGAACTGCCTACAGGGTGCTCTAAAGTGGGAGGGGGGGAAACTGCCTACAGGAGACCCTAAAGGGGGAGGGGGGAAACTGCCGACAGTGGGCCTTAAAGGGGGGGGGACTGCCTACAGGGGCCCTAAAGGGGGAGGGGGGAAACTGCCTACAGGGAGCCCTAAAAGGGAGGGTAAAACTGCCTACAGGGGGCCCTAAAGGGGGAGGGTGGGAAACTGCCTACAGGGGGCCCTAAAGGGGGAGGGGGGAAACTGCCTACAGGGAGCCCTAAAGGGGGAGGGGGTTAAACTGCCTACAGGGGGCCCTAAAGGGGGAGGGGGGAAACTGCCTACAGGGGGCCCTAAAGGGTGGGGACTATGCCTCCAGGGGGCCCTAAAGGGGGGGGGCTATGCCGACAGGGGGCCCTAAAGGGGGGGGGGGAACTATGCCTGTAGGGGGCCCTAATCTTCAGGGGGGGACTATTCTGCCTACAGGGGGCCGTAATCTACAGGGGGGGACTATTCTGCATACAGGGGGCCCTAATCTACAGGGGGGGAACTATTCTGCCTACAAGGGGGCCCTAATCTGCAAGGGGGGACTATTCTGCCTACAAGGGGGCCCTAGGGGTCTATTCTGCCCACAATGGGGCCCTAATCTCCAGAGGGCCCGATTCTACCTACAGGGGTGGCCTAAGCTACAGGGGGCCCCCATTCTACCTACATGGGAATCCTAAGCTACTGCCCGGGGGCCCGAAGCTGCCTACATCTCCCCAAGCTACCTAGCTACTGCCCGGTGAGTGCCAAGCTACCTAGCTACCGCACGGGGGCCCCGCTGTACCTACATACCGACTGGGGGAGCCCCATAATTACCAGGGGGTAATTCTTACCATTTGGGCCATTATAAATGGAGAGTTTGTCCATGAGGGGAGGGGGCACTCAGTTGGGAAAATGATTAAAAAAAGTGAGGAGTCTCAGGTGTGTTGTAAATTCTACAGGATGAGTGGTGGACGGAGTAAGTCATCATGGAGGTCTGAACCGAATAGAGAAGAAAAGGGAAAATGAATGACTCATCAGACAAGCCGTCACCTGTGAGACCCTAAATGTAAGTAAACTATTTGCAAAGCACCTGTGTACCTGGTATCTATCAGTATATGGTCACTGTATGGTGGTTATATACAGTCTGCAGTGCCTGTGTACACTAGTATATACCACTATATGGTCACTATATTTCGGTACTATTGGTCTTTGTGTACTGATCAGTAATAGGGTAGGGGTATTATTCAGTCACTTTGTGGTCATGTTCTGGCGGTATAATCAGGTCCTTATGTAGTAGAGTTATTGGTAATGTTGGTTTTGGTATAGTGGATTTGTTTGGTAGCAGTATGATAGTGATATGTATGGTGAGGTATTTACCCCTTGTATTATCTAACAGCATGTCCTGGTAAATGTTCGTGGTCAGGGAGGTGGGCAAGGGGGGGTAGGGGGCCCCATCCAAAAGTTTGCTTTGGGGCCCTGGCTTCTCTAGTTACGCCCTTGATCATATGTCTACTTTTTGTGGCATCATTTTCTAAATGTCGTTTTTATTTTTTTACAGCATTTGGGGCATATAAATCTAGTAACTTTTCACATTTTCAAGAAAATTTGAAACACAGATATTTTAGGGACCATTCCAGCTCTGACAACTCCATAAATGACTCCATCTAAAAAAACTGCTCCCTTTAAAGTATTCAATGCAGCATTTAGGAAGTTTGTTAACCCTCTTAGTGTTTCATAGGAATTAAAGCAAAGTGGAGATGAAATTCCAAAATGCAACACAATCCAGTATTTATTTCCCTAATTCTGATGTTTTGAGAGATATCCATTATTTGGTATTAGAGCTCTTTTTAACTCAACCCTAAGCTTAAGTTTAGGAGGAGCACCTACTGGATTTTGGGATCTCATTTTTAATACGCAGTGAAAATAAAAAAATTCAGTTTTTTCAACAATGTGTAGTTTTAGCAGAACATTTTACATTTACACAAGGAATTCTGGAAAACAAAGCACCCCAAAATATATTCCATAATTTCTTCCAAACAAGGTAATTGTCAGGATCGGTCAGGGACACACACAGAGAATTAGCCCTAATTCACACTGGTGAAACAAATACAAGGCATCAAGTAAAAAACCATGGTTTTCCTCCGCAGCGGCCGTCGACCAGAGGTCAAAGCTGGGGGTCTGCTGGGCATGATCGTGACGGTATCCCCCCCTTAGGAGGGGCCACCAGACCCTCAGACCCTCTTGGCTTAGAAGGGTGTGCTTGGTGAAATTTTCCCTTTACAGGCTTCGGAGCATATTTTACTGGTAGGACTCGAAGGCGGAGATATTTAGGTCTGGGTCAGTGTTTTTTATTAGGTTTATTGATTTTTAGTTGGTTTTTTTTAAGAGTCTTATGACTCCTAGCCAAGACTGTGCACAGTCGATTAACGGCGGATTCTATTTCAGTTTCGCAACCTGCGGAGTACATGAGATGGAAATCATCCTCACAGTAAAAGGGTGATAGCTTAGACGGAGTAGAACTTGGTGAGTCGGTAGTCGAGGACACTAGATCAGAGATCAAAGTGGCGATGCCCACTCCCGGAGAAAGAGCATCCTCAGGTTACCCTGTTTCCTGATGCATAGATTCTTGTTCCGGGGCAACAAGTTGAGCTTCAGGCCGATGCGGAGACGGATTATCCACAACGTCTCCATCAAAGATGTGATTAAAACCCGGATTGAGTTATGAAATATCGTGAGTATTAATTAAAGCACACACCAAGGGACAAACAGCCTTCAAATGAGAACCACATGAGTCACCAAATTTAATCAACTCGGTGGTCCTCCAGTCAAACACATGATTATGGAGACGGAGCCAGGGCAACCCAAGGATAATATCAGCAGCGAACTTTTCCATGACAAGAAATTAAAGTTTTTCAGTATGCGAACTCCCAACATTCAAAGTGATCTCAGCAGTATGAAATTTTATTCTTCCCCCGATTAGGGAGGTGGAATCTACCCCTGAAACCAAAAAGGAAGAACTCAATGGAACTAGTTCCAAACCCAAGGCCTGGACAACAACCATACTGATGAAACTAGCAGAAGCGTCTGAGTCGATCATAGCTTGACAAGCAAAATTCTTAGAATTAGAGACCAAGGTTACGGACAAAAAAAACTTATTACTAGAACTTGGAGGTACCTGTATACCTGAGTTACCTTCCTGGAATTACTCAGGCGTTTGGCATTTCCTTGGGGTGATTTGGGCCTAGTCAGACAGTCTCTCAGAAAATGGTCGGGTTCTCCGCAATAAAAACACAAGGTATTCTCCAACCGATGTCTCCTCCTGGTGGCAGCAGATGAAAACGGTGATGGAGATGGTGATGAAGATAGAAGGAGAATTTTCAGAAAAGCTAGAAGAAGTTTTTTGCAGAAAAAATCTGACTTGAACTGAACAGTTGACCCCTTGTTTTTCTCTGCATCTCTCCCTTAATCTTCTGTCAATAGTCACGGCTAGAGTCATAAAGTCATTTAAGGTCTCAGGGGTTGGATGGCTGACCATAGCGTCCTTTACTGCATTAGACAGCCCTCGTCTGAAGAGGGTTTTAAGAGGTTGGTCAGACCACCCGGTAGACGTATATCATTGGCGGAACTCAGAACAGTAGTCTTCGGCCGAGCGACGGCCCTGCTGTTATAGATAGCAGGTGAGTTTCCGCCCATGCCGCACGGTTGGGATTATCTTAGACCCAAGGCCTGAAAAAATCTGTCAATTGAACTCCACGGCTTCAGGGGGCATAGCTAATGCCCAATCCTGAGGTGGTCTCTGGAGGAGGGACACCACAACCGCTACCTTTTCAGCCTCAGTGGGAAAGTAGTTGACGCAAAAAAAACAGGTGACAGAATTCCCTGAAGGTTCGGAACCTGTCAGGATTTCAATCAAAGCAATCCAGTAGAAGCATCTTAGATTGATAACGGATGCTAGGATACACAAAAACAGGGGCAGGTATGGACACAGACGGAGCAGAAAGTTCGGGTGCTGGGGTCGTTATGGCGTCCAGATGCTGTGAGATTTGATTTATATGTCCCGCCATGCCCTGGAATTGAGTTGTCAACTCATCTAGGCGGTCGGTGACCGACAGGTCGGTACTCATGTTGAACCGCCGGGAGGGTTGACTGGTGTATGGGCCTCCTGTAATGTCAGAATCAGTCAGGGACACACAGAGAGAATTAGTCCTAGTTCACACTGGTAAAACAAATACAAGGCATAAGGTAAAAAAACATGGTTTTCGCCGCCCCAGCCGATGCCAGCGACCAGCGCCCATGGCTGGGGGTCTGCCGGGCATGATCATGACAGTAATACATTGTATGTGGGTATAAACTGCTGTACATGGGAAGGAGTGCTATTTGGCTTTGGAACGCAGATTTTGGTGAGCAAATTTCTCAAAAATTTGATTCGGCTGATTTGCCGAATTTCCCCCCAAAATGTTTCTGAATTTATTTGCAACGAATCACGTTAAAAAACAGCTATTACCTGGCTGCAGAGAGCCTATATGTTGTTGTAAAACATTGTGCCATGCAGAAATATGCATAGGGACCATGGTTTGGTATTGAAACAATGCTGTGATTTAGTATGAAACGCAGATGACAGGCGGCGATCTTAGAATCGCTACACACTTCACTTATCTGGGCAGTTACAAGGTCAAAACTGACCAAATAACTGAAGTGGGAATGCAGCCTGAAAGGGTAATTCAACACCTACTAGAAAGAACTGAGATGCGGGCCAAGATCCTACTATAGCATCAAAGAATGCACTCCTTTTGTGGAGAATTCTGTGTCAAATCTAGTGTTTGTGTATTCTAGCCTTACATACATCTTAAATCCAGCCAGTTCAGTCTCTTGGGATATCTGTGGCAAACAGTTAATTTTTTCACTTATTTTGGTGATTCTGTTAAATGTTGATACATCTAGAGCCCCCCTAAAAGAGTGGAGAGGGTGTCATCAGTAATTTTGCATTAACATCACTAATCATTTTGCCCTTCCTTTGATCCTTCAGTGTCCGCTTTCAATTGGTAACTAATCCATCATTGCTAAAGCCAAAAAGAAACAGGTGTTTATCCCAAAATAGTAAGTAAATGGAATATTTGCATGTCTTCTGTGTTCTGTATCCACTCCTGCTTTTGGCTACCTAACCATCAGACAATCCTAATGCAAACAAAGGACCATGTCATACTAGCCTTATGACTTCTCCGAAGACACAATCAGTTGTGTTTGTCCTTTACATTCCCTCTGACAGATGAAAAGAAGTGGAAAACCAAACATACTTTCAACATCATAGGGTGGTGGAGGATGGCAACAGCACAGGGTGATTGAGTGAGAGAGTGGTCAGTTGGCAGCAGCATGAATAAGCCACAGAGTGGCACAATGACAGGTTGTGGAGTTGGCAGCAGCATGAGTAGGCCACAGATTGGCACAATTGCACAGTGTGGAGGTGGCAGTAGCAACAGTAGCAGCATCAGGCCGGAGAGTAGCACAATGATATAATTTTGAGGTGGCAGCAGCTAGGTGACATAATGAGGAGGTGGCAACAGCAGCAGCAGCAGCATCAAGTCAGAGAGTGACATGGTGACATAGCCTGGAGATGATAGCAGCGGCATGAGGAGATCTGAGTGGTGAGGTGGCAGCAGCATCAGAAGCCTACATGATAGCCCAGTGAAGAGTGGGGAGGTCGGTGGCAATACCTGTCCCTGATAAAGATGATGGGGGTAGAAGGAGCAGCTGGCAGCAGATGTGTGCCATCAGGTGGATGGCAACATCAGAATAGTAGCTGAGGCAGGTAGCCAGATGAATCCAGACTCATTTGTCAAAGTTTGGGTGAGGTGGCATGTCTGATCTAATCTGTTCATGTGATTATTGACAAATGTGAGTCTCTCCACATTTCAGATGGACAAACGATTTCTCCTTGAGGTAACTATGGCCCATGCCGCATTGAACACCTGCTCTGATGCCACATTACTGGCCAGGCAGGACAGCTTCTCCAGCTCAAACTCAGCAAGTTGCAGTCACAAATCCAGTTTGGCTGCCCAGTAGTCCAGCGGATCTTCTATGTGGGGGTGGCAAGGTGCTGTCTAAGTAGGCCACCAGCTGATGGTTCAGGGTCTGCTCCAGGTGCTGCTGCTGGTGAGTTCCTTCCTCAATAAGCAGGTGAAGAAAGCTGCTCATCAACGACTCCAGACTCAGGTTGCTGCTGATGGAGCTGGTACTGCTCCTACCCCCCACCAACCACAGCAGCCGTGGCAGTAGTACAAGAGCGCTGAGAAATCCCCCGGTCAGACCTGCAAGAGGATGGATTATGGCGCAGATAGGCAGCGGCCAACTGACTACGTAGGATGTCTCTATATTAATTGAGTTCGTCCTCCCTCTAGGAAGGTGAAAGGCCCCCATTTTGGGGTCCAAGAGGGTGGAGAGCCAAAAGTCATTCCTCTTCTGGATAGGGACTGTTTGGCTGTCACTACCCAGGCAAATCAGCATGCAATGGCCATCTGCACAAGTGACTCTGAGGGATTCGCTGCCTCCATCTCCACTGTGTACTGCCATGGTGTTTCTGGGTCATCTGCCTTGTCTTCCTCATCTCCATCTACCTCCTTCTGCTGTTCCTGCTCCTTCTCTCCTGTCACATGGGTAGAAAAACCACATTTCGCCAGACATTGCTTGTGCATCAATGTCCTCCTCCTTAGGTTCAGCCCCCACCAGACTCATGTGGCTGTGAGGTGCAGCTGTCACGTCTCCAGTCCCCTGACCAGACAGATTTTTACTGCATCTGTTCCATGAAATGAAGCAGTTGTATGACATTTTTTATCCCGTAGTCCTGGTGAATGTCAAATAATGTGGCCTCCTCCAAGGGCCTGAGCAAATGGTAGGTGTCATGCATGAGCTGCCACTGGCTGACATCAAAATTACACAGAGGAGTACTCCTGCCCACTTGGATCATCAAGAAATCATTAATCATTAAATCCAATGGGTAGAAACGTCGTGTTGTGGGAGGCCGTTCTGCCGCTGAAGCTCAAGGAGGATGTGCTTGGTGGTGTAGGAATGGCTGAAGTGCATGCAAAGTTTCCTGGCCATTTTTAGAATGTCTTGCAGATGGGTGGAAGTCTTGAGAAACCATTTGACAACCAGATTAAACACATGTGCTATGCAGGACATATGGCTTAGCCCTCCTCGGCATAGTGCAGACACCATGTTCTTTCCCTTGTCTGTCACAATTGTTCTGATTTTCAGTTGTCGCGAAGAAAGCCAGGAATCGATTTCGTCTTTCATGATGCAGAACAGTTCCTCCCCTGTGTGACTTCATTCGCCCAGGTAAACCAGGTGCCCTGCACATGTGGTATGCTGGAGGAGCACTAAGATTTGTCACTGCAATGGAGGCTGAGGTGGTGGAGGAGGAGAATGCGGACATTGATGCTGGAGGAGAAAGCGGTGTCTCCTGTCCAAGTTGCTGGGGTGACTGAACAGGAAGCACATTCACCTAGTGGGCTGCAAAGGACATTTAATATCCCTGACCATAGTTACAGCTCCACACGTCTGCACTGCCGTGCACTTTGGAAGACACCGACAGGCTCAAGGACTGGCCCACCTGCTCTTCTACATATTTGTCTAGGGCTGGTACTGCCTTTTTCAAAAAGAAATGATGGTTCGGGACTCTTCACCTTGGCTCGGCACAAGCCATCAGTTTTCTGAATGATTCAGAGTCCACTACTGAAAAGGGAGGGACTGCAGTACCACCGACTTGGAGAGGAGCACGGTCAGCTTCTGTGCCGTAGGATGGCTGGATGCATACTGCTGTCTCTTGGCAATTGCCTCAGTGAACAACTGCTGGCGCGATGAGTGGCATCCAAAATAAAAACTGCGGGTTCAGGAACAGATGTGTATGTGACACACACACTGTGTAGTTGAAAGATATTTAACCCCAGTAACTATAAAATCGGAAGTATTTGGCACAGAGTGCAATCTAGTGCTGCTGCAGAGAGTTCCATGTACATAAGAGACACAGTGGCAAGTGGCAGAATGTAAAATGGCTGGCTTATTTATAGAGCTGTGACACCACAGAAGCTGGCTGGCTGCTGATTGGCTGCATGTCATGGCGTTCCTTTCTATCTCCCATTTTTCTTTGCCCCATGTCACGCCATGTGCTCGCGGCCATTTTAGAAAAAAACAACTTTTTACCACGAATCGCCAGGAAATTCGGCTTCGTTTAGAATCAAATTTTTCCGGAAATTCAAAATGAATTCCACTTTGTCAGATTCGATTCTCTCATCCCTAGTGGGTATCATGTCACATTCAGAAGTCACCCCATTTTAGAATCAACATTCCTCATGGAATTCAACTAGGGGTGTATTCTGTATTTTATGCCGACAGGTGTTTCACAGTTTTTTAAGCATTAGGCCATGAAAATGGAAAAAAATGGTAGTTCTGCTGTTGTTTTTTTTTTGGGTTTAATTTTTTTCCAATGTTTACCATGCATTATAAACAGTATGACAACTTTACTTTGTGGATTGGTACAATTACAAGATATCAATTTTATATAGTTTTTTATGGTTTACTACTTTTACACAATAGAAATGCTTTTGTAAAAATTTTATTTTTATGTCATATTCGGACAGCCATTATTTTTCTGAACACTTTTATTTAAAAAAGAAAACACGTTTTTACATCACCATAACTTTTTTATTTTTCTATGTACAGAGCTGTGTAGAGGCTTGTTTTTTGCAGGATGAGTTGATGTTTTGGGGGACATTGCTTCCATTTTTGTGAACACATTTTTTGATCACCTTATAAACTGTGTTTTGGGAAGCAGTATGATGAAATTACTGCAATCCTGGTTGTATTTTTTATTTTTATTTTTTACAGCCCTCGCCTTGCAGTATACATGACATGTTAGTTGTACTCTGTGGGGTGATACGATTACAGTGATAACCAATTTATATTGTTTCTTTTATGTTGTAGCACTTTAAAACAGTGTTTTTATAGTGTAAAACAGTGATTTCGCAAACGCTGTATTCTAATAGCCATAACTTTTTATTGTTACATATACGGAGCTGTGTGTTTGTTTTTTATTTCATTTTATGTGCTGTGGGATGAACACAAATCAGAATTCTGCCTTGGTCTATTTTTTTTTTTTACCGCAATCATCATGTGGGTTAAATAACAGTTTTTAAGCAAGGTTGTTATGCACATAGTGATACCATATACATGTAGTTTTCTTATTTTTGTTCTTGTTCTGGGGAGATCTGCATTTGTAAAGGGGAAAAGGTGGTGTACATGTTTTACTTTTTGTGTGTGTGTGTGTTTTTCTTACTTTTAATTTTTTAGATCCTTTTTTTTTTTTTTTACTTCTTTTTACTTGTTCTTATAGGGGGCTACACTTAGTTATCATTAGATCATTGGTATAATGTAGTGAAGTACATGTCTGTACTGCACTGTATTATTACCTGTCAATCACCCTTGGGTATGGCGCTGCATGGTAACGTCACAAACAAACCAGAAGCCAATGGAGACAGAGAGAGCTCCCTCCCTCTATCCTCCCTTAGATGTGGAGTCACAATAGACTTCCAATGAAACCTTGATGCCAGCCTTATTACTTTTTGTGAAGAACATGTTTCTATTAACCACCCTTATACGTCTATAGCTGTATGCATTTAATCTTGGTTTCTACTTTCTCCTTTTTCTATTTCCGGCAACAAGTCTCTGGGACTAAACGTGTCTTCTTATCATGAAGCAAGAAGAACTTCTGACCATGCTAGCAAGGCATTCAGCAGAAGAAGTTCTATAAATTAGTTTATTTTAAATCTCGTTGAGGCAATCTTTTTGTAAAATATGGGGTGACGACATCTAAATATTAAGGTAACACAGTTCAGATTTCTTCTTTTTGCATATTACTTTGCCTGTGTTTTTGATGTCACCAGATGGCCATTTACAATCATCACAGCATCCATTACCCCAACAAACAGATTATTAGGTGAACAGGAAACTTGTGTTTCATTGTATCTGCTACTTAGTCAAATGACATATTGTCCTATGGAGCATTCTCTTATTTTTTAAATGTTGCTCATGAGAAGAGTTGCCTCATGAGAAGAACCCTGTCAGAATTTATAGAGGAAGGACCTCTGATATGGAACATCAGGGTACATGCTAGAATGCACTGGTAGTTTAGAAGCAACCTTGCATTATTCAGCTCAGACATAGCTTCCTCTTAACAGCTAATATCCAAGGATTAGATAAAAGAGGCTTTTTATAAGGCTTTTTCACAGAGACTGCTGGTCACAGCACACTTCAGGCACCCGCTTCCTGATTAGGCTGTGGGTGGTTCTGCAGCAGTGATTGCCATATCAGTTCTCCTCTTAGTAGATGAGCCTGATTTAACAATAAAGTACAAAACTACAGAACTCTATAGGGTTAAATTTTGTCAGCAAGAAAAATAAGTAAGCTCCTGTGCTGCTGATAATACACAACAGGGAATGATGTCTCCATCCAGGCCAGGACTGCTAGAGCAGAGCAAGGTGGTCAGAAACTAGAGAAACTTGTGTAAACAAGCAGGAAATAAGAATTGCTCTAACTCTGAAATGAAGCAAAATCAGAACAGCAATGTATTTGGTAATAATCTTTCTTTACCTTTGCCTATATGTTTTAAACCAAAATAA
This sequence comes from Phyllomedusa bahiana, assembly GCA_025379985.1. NCBI lineage: Eukaryota > Metazoa > Chordata > Amphibia > Anura > Hylidae > Phyllomedusa > Phyllomedusa bahiana. Next base: position 65,514 of record JAODAL010009923.1, read on the forward strand.
TGTGGTGCTAACTGCCCCTGTCGCTTGTTGTTGTGAAACAAGAAAGACTGAGTTCATGAAACAATTAATTTAACCTGTTTGAATCCATACTTGGAGCCAAAGACTGTATGCTCTCTAAAGTTTGTACATAAACGCTGATAATTTCTTTATGAATTCAATTTTATGCAATGTTATTTTGTTGTGAACCAGCGAAAAGTTAGTACACGATATGAAAAACAGGACAGTATAGACCTTTGTACTTTAACATTAGTGGTCTGCAGCATTTGGCTAATCTGCAGACTGTAATAGCAAGATGGATGGGAGAATATTACTCCATTTTGAGCATTTTTAACTCCTCTCTTCACAAGAGTCAATGGAGTGAACAAATTTCTGCATAACAAATCGTGCTAGTAGTAATTTAAATCTAGCCCATAAACCATGTCCATTTTTGTGCAGACCACTGGAAATGAACGTTCCTCCTTTGCATCCTATAACATATTTCTATGTCCTATGATGATGAATCCCTTTATTAGGAAGCAACAATAGAAAAAGTGACCAAACAATAGACCAGGATATTATTATGGGATAGAGATGATCAGAAAGGTGGTAGAATGATCTAGGTCAAAATATATAAGGTACATCAGAAGCAACTCCAAATGCTAAAGGAATGCTAGAACTCATGATCCATTATCTTATCACTCAAAAGTTCCTGTTAGATGGGTCAAAATTAGTGTTGAGCGATTATATCGACAAATTTGAAAATCCACAGTTTATATGGTGATCAATTTTGTTTAGATCATGCGATAATTTAGGTTAAAATCTGTGCATCATCTATTAAGATCCGCGCATTTTCGGCGCTTCCCTGGTCATTTTTTGGCGGCCAGCAAATAAGCTTACAGAATAGAGCAGGGTGAGATTGTGTGCACGTCATTACTGGGATGTGTATGGTTAGCGATTGCTGAAAAATCACACACACACAGTATTTGGAAATATAAATAATATAATAATGGTTTTGGTTGTTTGTGGGTTTGGTTTCTTTTGGTTTTTAATATTTTTGTGTTTTTTGGGTTTTTTTTTTTTTTTGGTATAAAAAAAATATATAAAAATTTGTTTAAAAAAAAAATATATTAAAAAAAAAAAAAAAAAAAGGTTTATTTTGGTTAAAAATTTTTGTAAAAAAATATAAAAAGAAAAAATAATAAAAATTTAGGTTTTTTTTTATAATATATATTGGTTATATAATTAATATATTTATTTTTTATATGTTTTTTTTTTTTTAAATTTTTTTTTATTGTTTTTATTATTTTTTTTTTTTTTTTTGTTTGTTTTTTTAGTTTATAATATAAATATATATATATAAAAAAAAAAAAAAAAAAAAAAAAAATTGGGTATTGAAGTAAAAAATTTTTTTAAAAATATGTAATTATTAAAAAAATAATATAAATATATCTAAAAATGTAAATAATAACAAAATTAAATAAAAAAAAACACACAAAACTGAAAACACCCCAAAAAAAAAAAACCCCTCCACTCACAACACACAAAAATTTTCACAAAAAACACAAAAACAAAAAAAATAAAAACAACAACCACAAACAACAACCCAAAACACAAAAGAAACACAAACAACAAAAAAACACACACAAAGGTTTAAAACAAACACACAAAAAAAAAAAAAAAAACAAAAAACAAAAAAAACAAAAAAACACCAAAAAAAACAAACCAAAACAAGACCCACCCCCCCTCCCCCCCACAGACCAACCCCACTCAAACAAAAAACCAAAAATAAACACAAAAATAAACAAAAAATCATAAAGTAAAAATGAAAAAATTAACCACCAACACCCCACAAGCCCCCCCCACCCCCCCCCCATTATAACCTAGATGAATGAAACAACACCCACAAATTACAAAACCCCCTTATCAACACAACCCAACCCCCCCCCCCCCATCCCCCCCCCCCCCCCCCCACCCCCCCCCCCCAAAAACCCCCCCCCCCCCCACCCCCTCCCCCCCCCCCCCCCCCCCCCCCCCCCCCCCCCCCCACATTAGGAACAAATAAAAAAAAAAAAAAATATCACACAAAATGGAACAACCCACAAAACACCAAAAACCCCAAAAACCAACACACCACCAACCACAAAACCACCCCAACCAAATATTTTTTAAAAAAAAAAAATAAATAATAAAAATAATTAAATAAACAATAAAAAAAAAATTAAAATAAAAAAAAAAACATAAAAATAAAAAAAACATAAAAAGACAAAAAAAAAAAAAAGAAAAAAAAAAAAGGAGCGAGAAGCGGAAACAAAAAACAATTAAAAAAAAAAAAAAAAAAAAAATGGAAACAAAAAAAAATATAACAACAACACAACTCCCCCCCCCACACAGGTAAACCCACACAACACCCCCCCCCCCCAAAACCAACCCCACCACCCCCCCCCCCCACAACAACCCCCACCCCCCCCCCCAAGAGGTCTCCCCCCCCCCCCCCCACAACCATAATAATACCCACCTCCCCCCCCCCCCCCCCCCAATCCACCCCCCCCATCCCCCACACCCCCCACCAACCCCCACCCACACCACACTTCCCACACAACCACATAAAACCACCCCCCCACACCCCCCCCCCCCCCTACCCCCCCACATCCCCCCCCACATCACCCCAAAGAAAACCCCAAAAATAAAATTAAAAAAGTAAAAATAACACCCCCCACACCCCCCCCCCCAAAACCAATCCCCCCCCCACCAAGCCCCCCCTTTAACCCCACAAATGAACCCCCCCCCCCCCCCATACAGTCACCTATACTCCCCCCCCCCCCCCCCAATCCCAACCCAACCCCCCCATCCCCCCCCTCCCCCCCCCCCCCCAACCCCCCCAACCCTCCCCCCCCCACCACCAAAAACCCCACCCCCCCCCCCCCCCCCCCCCCCCCCCCCCCCCCCCCCCCACCCCCACCCCCCCCCCCCCCCCCCCCCCCCCCCAGGTCCAAAAAAAACCCCCCAACATCAACCACATAACCCCCACCCAACAAAAATTTACCCCCACCCCCCCCCCACACCCAACCCCCCCCCCCTCCCCCCCCCCCCCCCCCCCCCCCGTACCCCCCCCCCCCCCCCCCCCCCCTTCCCCCCCCCCCACAAAACACCCCCCCCAACAAATAACCCCCCCCCCCACAACCCCCCCCCCCACACACACAACCAACAAAAAAGAAAAAATACAAATTTTAAAAAAAAAGAAAAAAGATAAAATAAAAAAAAAAAAAAAAGCAAAAAAAAAAACACAACACAAACAAAAACAAAACCCAACCCCCCCATTTCGAAAATAAACCCCCAACCCCCCCCCCCACACCACCCCCCCCCCCCACCCCCCACTCCCCCCCCTAACCCCCCCCCCCACCCCCCCCCCCTCCCCCCCCCCCCCTCCCCCCCCCCCCACCCCCCCCCCCCCCCCCCCCCCCCCCCCCCCCCCCCCATACCCCCCCAATTTGTAATGTGTAAAACCACCACAAAAACCCCCCCAACAAAGCCAAAAAAAGCAACAAAATCCAACACAAACCCCCCCAAGAGAAATTACACAAAAAAAAAAACCTCCCCACCCCCCAAATCCCCCAAACCCCACCCCCCCCCCCCCCCCCCCCCCCCCCCCCCCACCCCCCCCCCCCCCCCCCCCCCCCCCCCCCCCCCCCCCCCCCCACCCCCCCCCCCCTCCCCACCCCCCCCCCCCTAACCCCCCACCCCCACCCACCCCCCCCCATACCACCCCCACCCCCCACCCCCCCCCCCCCCCCCCCCCCCCCCCATAATTACCCCCCCAAAACCCCCAAGGATAAAAATTCCCCCCTTACCCCCCCCCCCCAATACCCCCACATCCCCCCCCCCCCCCCCCCCCCCCCCCCCCCCCCCCCCACCTCCCACCAAAAACTTTCCCAAACAATCCCCCCCCACCCCCCCCCCCCCCCCCCCCCCCCCCCCCCCCCCCCCCCCCCCCCCCCCCCCCCCCCCCCCCCCCCTTCCCTCACCCCCCCCCCCCTCCCCCCCCCCCTCCCCCCCCCCCCCCCTTATCCCCCCACTCCCCCCCTCCCCCCCCCCCCCCCCCCCCATACCCCCCACCCCCCCCCCCCCCCCATCCCCCAACCCCCCCCCCCCCCCCCCCCACCCCCCCCCCCCCGCCCCCCCCAACCCCCCCCCAACCAAAACCCCCCCCCCCCCCCCCCACCCCCCAAACCCCCCCCCCCCCCCCCCCCCCCCCCCCCCCCCCCCCCCCCCCCTTCCCCCCCCCCCCCCCCCCCCCCCACCCCACCCCCTGACCCCCAACCACCCCACAGAATAACCCAACACAATAGTACCCCCACACCACCCCCCCAACCCCCCACCCCACCAACAAAACACCCCCCCCCCCCCCCACCCCCCATTACAAAAAAACCACCACTAATATATCACACAACACCTCCAAATCACCTCTTCTACTTATTCATTACTCTGCTACAGAAACACACACAGCCCCT